>BHFT01070304.1:0-18780 GCA_004320025.1 Laticauda laticaudata
AGCACATTTCATGTCCATTTCCATGACGCGAATTTTCCATGATCTCTCGAGATCGACGGAGCCAACAACAACAACAAGCCTTATAGCAATAGTACTTAGACTTATATAACACTTCACAGTGCTTTACTCTAAGTGTTTTACAGAGTCAGCATATTGGCCCCAACAATCTGGGTCCTCATTTTATTGATCTGTGAAGGATGGAAAGCTGAGTCAACCTTGAGCCAGTTAGGATTGAACTCCTGGAGTAAGCAGTGTGTTAACCTGCAGTACTGCACTTAAACCACTGCACCACCATGGCACATGCCTTAACTACTATACCAAACTGGCTCTCAAGTATTATTTTAATTTAAAAAAAAGTTTTCATAGCTACAATTACATTTTTTTGTCAAACAGAATTGTTTGCATAAGACTGATAAAATCATATTTAACATATCTGATCCTTTTGCATTTTTTAGCAGTTGCCAAGTTTTCTACAGAAATAAATGGAAATTATTCAATGTTCTTTAACTTTATATAAGTAGAGCATAATTTAAAAAATCTTAACACAGTGAATAAAATGTTTTTAATTAACTTATGGAACAAAATATCCAGAAGAGCTTTTTGTTGTTTGCTTCTCTACTTGGCTTTGGCATTTTTGTGATCTGATTGATATAGTCTCAGTAAAGTTATCAAAGCAGCTATTGGAGTACAACTATTTGTAATGTATTGATTTGTTTGAATGCATGTACTACAAACATGGTGTTTTTACCTTAGACACAAGTGAATGTGCTTATAGCAAGTTCTTAAAGCATTTTGGAATCAATTATCTACTGCTTCTCCAAGAGGTAATATATTTTCGAATATTGCATTCTGAATACTGAAGAGATTGACCTTAGATTAAAGATGCTTGTGCTGGTAGTACAGGAAGAAGAAGCCTAAAAGCTGTGCTAGATTTCAATCAAATTACATTCAAGAATAATTGAAAGCTCCTAAAGAGGTCCATGTTTCTCCTTTGCTATTTGAACAAATATCAAGCATTACGAATACATCAAAGCATCACAAAAATGTTTTCAGACACACTTGTTGCCAAGTTATCATGACCCCAAGCCCCACACCCATAAAATTAAACACTATGATTGAAGTGTGCAATCTCTGTAGTCCAAAGTTGGAGAACAGTTGTGTAACTACTGCTGTTGCTGTCATCTACACTCACATTAATAACGGGAAGTATGTACATAGTTCAGATTGCAGCAAAGTACAATCTAAGTTTGGTAATCAGTAAGTCTAGTTTTATAGGCATCTAATTATGCAACATTATTTAATTTTTAAAAAAGTTTTGATTAATGAATTTGTGCAAGAAGATACAGCTTCTAAAATTCCACTTTCAATCCTAATGAAGTCCATTCTTAAAGGATACTACTAATGCAGACAGCAGCTGTGGGATCAAGCTTCCTTTTCAACTGCTGCCAAAGAGTTTCAAACAACATAAGCAGACTAACATTTCAAAGCAGCACATGCTTGGAAGGACATTCTCTTCTACCTAGCTAATTCCTAAAATATGATCTGAAACCAGTGACTAGTCAGATAGAGTCTTAGGTTTACTGTTTGAGCTGAAACATTGCTAATGCAAAAATTCTCAGGCATCAGGGATTACGATTGCAATCTAACATATTTTTGTGAAGTATATCTTAGCTGTTTCTGCGTTCAACATCCGTAGCACTGTGCTGCAAATAACTTGCTGGGAGGCAAGTTCTCAATAATTAAGCATGCTTTATTTGGGAAATAGATTAACAACACATGTCAAAAACAAAGGTGGCTGCAGAAAATGAGAAAGAAACAGAAACATTCTTGCTTGGATGAAAACAAAAGACATAGAACAATTTTGGCTTGAGAAGTCTGTTTTCCCTTTTGAAATTAACCAGAGCAGCTTTGGGTGTGAAAAGTATAGGCAAATAAAAATCTACAGCAAGAATCAGCCAAAAACTGGAGATACGAGGGCAAAGATAACAAGGGAGAAAAAACAAAGAATTGTGTTGGCAAACACTGAAATACAATAGAGGAGGGGGGAAATATGCAACTAGCCTGACAAATCATGGAAGCTCCCTTGGCCATGAATAGTCCAGATGATGAAGTAGATGTGATTATTGCCTGTATATGACAATGATAAATCTGCAAAATTTCCATTGGTTTGAGTACTGTATCATGCACAGCCATATTTTGTTGAACAAGCCACAATGTTTGACTGACATACTTTATGCCATAAACCAGGGTGTCAAACTTGTGGCCTGTGGACCAGATGCATCATGTGCTAACCATGCCCATGCCCAGTAGCAAAGGGGAAACTATATGTCACATGACGATGCTGTAATGATGTAAGTTTGACACCCCTGCCATTAACCATACTTTACAACAGCTTTCCATACTAAATTAAGATCAAACAAATGATAAGGTGGATTCAGATGATAGGTGAACTACTATTATGCTATTAGTTCTATACAAAGTAAATATTTTTGACTCACAATATTTCATTAATTGTACAATCTATATTTTTATATATATTGGTTCACAGAGAAAACCAAATAGGCTGATCAAAATGCCCAATCAGTTGGTATGCCATGAAGTGAAGCAAGAACATTAATAGCAGAAGACAGATAATATTCTTTTGGTTATTTTAAATTCACACACCCCATCAAGAAAACAAAATGAAAAAAATTAGTACATTTGTCAGTTTTAACAGTGAAACAAGATAAAAATATTATATAAAATATAACAATCATGAACACAATAACAAGGTACAAAGGTACAAAGCATAACTTGGGAGGGAAGAAAAACATTTTTTAAATGCAGAAGATTAGTGTAATTGATTAAGTATGTATTTCTCTGCACGATTAACTGCATGAACACCATTGTATAGAAATTATTTTTTGCAGATTCTTCAAATGTTATGTTTCTGTTATGTAACTCCAAACAATTGGTCTTGGATTAGAGCATATCATTCAAGTATTGGAAAAAATCTGTTAACTGTGAAAGACATGTTACAGTAGTAATAAATAAATTAGCATGTCAGCTAAATAAATAGTGGAACTAATACTATTTCATTTATTCATGTTCTTCTTAAATCAACCTTTTTATCTACAGTAAGAAAGGCCTTTACTACCTCTGGGTCCAAACAATTATCTGTAGTGGTTATAGGAAGAGTTGTTTCAAGGACATTTCTGAGACAAAACTCGGCACTTGCAGGATTCAGGCCATAGCCATAGTAGAACTCACACATTACATGTTGTCTTTATTTCTTGGCAAAAAGACTAAACAAGACTTGCTTCTGGTTCATTCTGACCCAAATTTCCAAAAGTTATGAAATGCTTCTTCAGCATCATTTTCCTCCAGAGATATGGGTAGATTGGACTATGAGGGCAATCATTTGAAGCCCAAATGATCATCTTGGGACTACTCGATGATACAATAACATAAACTGATCTGGCATTAATTTCTGGGGTAACATTGGCACCTGGGGCTCGACAAGTTTTATGGTGCTTACTTTACTATCTTTAATTATTTTTCCATTATGTTATAGAGATCTATAATGCCTTTCTCTTGTTCAGGATATAATCTGGAACAGTAGGTTTGATCTCAATGACCACCAAATCAAGAAGGCTGCAACTACTAGATACATACCCAGTTCTGTGTAATTTCTCTAATATTTTTATAGTAGCAAATTTGGTAAGTATAGTATAGTAGTTGGTGGTAAGCACTGATCCAGAAAGTACTTGATTCAAATGAAAGTACAAGATACTGTGTCTTCAGCTATAATTCCTGATTAATGTGTAATCATGTAGAGGTATTTATTATCTTATTTACTTAGTTTTTTATGCTATCAGTAAAATCCTCTCCCAGTTTCTAACACATTTTTTAAAAAAACAACCTCAAAAAATAAAAATAACAATGCTGCATAGTGTAGATTAAAAACACTGTACAACTTTTCACAGTAAAACAACAAAGTAGCTTTTCCCTGATTATCTGCCTTCAAACTGGTGTCAATTTTAGTGACTGAAATAAGTGCATTCAACACCATTATAATTAAACCTGTTGACCTCACTGCCAGTTATCCTCTTTCTTTTCACCTTTCCCAGTATTTGGACTTCTAAAAAGGGCTGATCTAAGCATACTGTGTCCAAAATATGATAATTTATTTCCAGGGATCATTGTCATGCTGGTAGGAGAATTCTATATAGACAGCCATAGGTTAAGGAAGACTGCACTAAATCTTAAATGTAGCAACAGCAAAGTATAAACATTTGCAAAACAATCCAGGAATTGGGCACCTGATGTTTTGGGTACCCAAAAATGAACACCTTAGCTTCCATTTTAAGGACTCTTCTGAAAGTATAGAGAAGTATACTGATATATACTGATATATATAATATATATTATATCAGAAGTATACTGATATAATTGAAGTACTTAAACACTCAAGAGTTCTGTGCAAATATGTACAAATAAATATAGTATATTTGCCTAGATAAGTTGTCCAGAGTTTGAGAGTTCAGTACTAGGGATGGGCATGACTTCCAACTATATCGTTCCTTTTAAGTCCAAATATGAAAAAGCTATTCAAGGTATAATTGTTTGATGTTGATAGTGAACAGTATAAACATATGAGCCTTATTAAAGAGTTGCTTAGCTTAGAGGCAAATTGAGGCAAAAGGAATTTAGCCTGTACTGGAGAGGATTGTCCTTCCCCTCAAAGACTCAGTTTGGGCTTCATCTTGGATTTGAGCATGATGCCCAAAGTTAAATCAACCTGAGTATGAATCTTGTCAGCATATTAATATCTTGTTCTCTGAAAATAGAATACATGCACTAATCTAGGCAAGGATTTTTCAATATTAGCGAAAAAAATCTCAGAATTCTTGATTCTGAGAAAATTGGCGGCACTCAATTCTTTTAGGAAGGTTTTACCCTTAGTCTCTTGAGGTACCGTTTGAAGGCCTCAGTTTGAAAAACCCTGATCTAGACTATATTTCTTTAAAACTTTATTATCTTCAATGGCTTTTACATTTCAGGTAAGTTGCCAACTACTGCGAGTTCCATGTATTAATGGAAAGGAATGTACATAACAAACAATGTTAGAAAAAACATTTAGAAGTAAAAGGCATGGTTTTCCCCCTTTCAGATTTTTTTAAATGTGGTTCAGGATAGTTTGTTGTTGTTCAACAAACATTAGGGGTCTTAGAATTAATAAGAATTAATTGCAGAAAGAAGTTACAGGAGTATCTGTGGAGCTATTCCCATGAGAAGAAAGTGTCATCTTTGCTTGTAAGCTCTTCTGCCTTTTTTATTAATTTTATTGGGAGTGTGAAATTCAAGCCCCTCTCTTTGTATCTCAGAGATGTCTCATTAAGAATTCTTCAGGAATACAAACTTCATGATGTAATCTTGTTGGAACCTGAGCTTACCTCTTTACTTGATCTGATTTTTAAAGTGTTTTCCATGTTTCTCCAAGCTTCGTCTTGTCCCCACTGGATAGCTTTTGGCATATCTCTTTTACTCCAGTGTCAAGCGACTTCCCACATGTATTTCTTTGGTTTGGGAACAGAGAAATCAGATACCTGCCAAGCATTCCACAGACTCTTTTAAGTGCACAAGTAAGTGGTCTAATGCAAGACCACTATATATCTATAATCAAGATGTCCTAACAAATTTGCATAGAAGGGCAACTGACTGAAATGGCTTGCCAATTTAACCATTCTGCTGTCAAGTTGCCTATCAGCCAGAGCATTTTTATTACACACGTGCAGCTGTCTTGCATTAGACATTCTTTTAAAAAATATCCCTGATATACTATATTGATCTCTGTGAATCAGCCACTTCAGATGATCCAGGAGGTTGGCAGAATTTTCCAGCAAAGCAGAAGCAGAATTCCTAGTTTGGATTATGGGTTGATAGATGGCTAAATCATAACTACCCATCCATCTGGTTAAAATTCAACTCCTCCCCCTGCCTGTACTATAGGAGAAGTGATTGTTGGATGCTTCTTTAGCTTGCAAGAAATCCATCAATCCCTTTCCTTATTCTGCATTTTGATGAGGCAGAGTAGAGCTCAGCATGTTATGCCAGCATACTTTTGTACTGCCTTATGTACTAGAGCAGGGGTAGGGAAACGGTTCTTTTATCACTTATGGACTTCAACTCCCAGAATTGCTGAGTGAGCCATAAAAGGTTCCCCATCCCTGCCTACTGGTTTTTCAGTTGTGGGGGAAATCAATTTTTGACTTGAATATCCTACATTTGTATATTAAACATGTCCATTCAAGTCAAAAATTGATTTCCCCCACAACTGAAAAACCAGTAGGCCAGGGATGGGGAACCTTTTATGGCTCACTCAGCAATTCTGGGAGTTGAAGTCCATAAGTGATAAAAGAACCAAGTTTCCCTACCCCTGTACTAGAGCAAAGCTTGTTAAATCATCTGCCTGGGTGCCCACTACATCAAAGAGCAACTGATAGATATTCTGAAATAAGAAACTGTCCATTCTTATAAAAAAAAAGCTAGCCAATTGGGGTGGTTGGTCAGATGGCTTGTTTAGAATCTGAAACACAAGCTTTGGGAATTCTCACAAAACAGCTGTTTTGTGAGCACTTCTGTACATTAAAAAAAAAGGGCTGCCATAGTGGGTGCGGCCTATCTCACACCAACACAGCATCACGAGAAGGCAAACTGGTGAAGTTACAGTCTTCCACCTGTTCTAAGCTCTGAGGCTATCCTCTGCATCTGATCTCCCCACCCCCACCCCCAGGCAGGTGGGTATATTTTCAAGCAAAGTGGAAGATTGCAATTACACAGTTTTTATTTTCTAAGAATGCCTTTTGAACCCCTACTGGGCCAAAGAGCATTAAAATAAACAAATAGAATAGAGAATGGCTCATATTTGTCACATGCCAGTTTTTCCATGAAAATAAACACAACTTGATATAGGGACGCCAGAGGAGGAGTAGGCAGCCTTGGAGGTGCTCCTGCTGCCCCCAGATGTTTTCCACTCCTGCAGTGATTAAATAAAAACAATGAACTGATGGCTCTGCTTATGCAGGAGGGTGGAGAAAGTCTAAAGGTTTCAAAGGTGCAGCTTCTTTTCCTTGTTCTGTGAAGTGTGACTGTAAGATATCTCAGGCAAAGACAGAGGCAAAAAAAATCCACTGTTCCCTCTTCATTAAAAGGTAAGAATTTGATATTTAGCATATTAAAGTTTGCCATAAACGAATTACTCTCTGTTTATATCCTGTGTAAATTTTAATTAACAGATATGCCACATTTTAATTCTATTCATTTTATTTTATTAGCAAATCTAATTCATAAAGTAAAAACCTGAAAAAAGAATCGTAATGTTTTGGGGAAATTGGGAGTTGAAAAAAATCTTGAACTTTTTCATCACTAAGTGACTAAGAAACTAGTATGCAGGTGAAGAAATGAGGGTTCTATAATATTTTTAAAGCCTTTGTTAAATGTCACTTTTTTTTCCTTTTGTTGCAGTACCTCTTTTTTATTGGAGATAAAAGGTCTGTATTTGTGCCATTTCAATTCACAAAATACCTCAGAAAAACCTCAACAGAATAATTTCTTATATTAGAACACTTAGAAAATTTTACTTGTAGATTACAATCTGCTTAGGATCATCTCTCCAACCATTTTTATTCATTTTGGTGTTCTTCTAGAATCAAGTAAGCATTTCTTAAACAGAAAAATGAATTATTTTAAAAAATCTAAACATCATCATTTAGGCTCAAGATTGTAATGCTGTACATAAAAAGTAAGAGGGACAGTGCCAAAACAAGTTATGTCAATTTTCTTAAAAAATAAAATTACAGTTGAGCACTAGTATGTATTTTTCTTTAAAAAAATAGTAAACTCTCTTAGGCCAAGCTTGATACATTGACATATTGCAATTGCTTTTTTCAAGGTGATTTTTCAACTTTCCTGTCTTTCCATTTCTTGGCAGTTTTTCATCCAAATACAGCACTAGCCAGGTGCAACTGTAATAAAATTTTATGAATCAGCCATGGTCACTTTGGTTGGGTCACCTATTGCTGGCATTTTTCCTTTAATTAACTGAAATTCTATTTCTCTTAAATACATTCTTAGCACACATTCCTACACATTTTGGCATAAAAAACATTCTTCTAACTTTTAATGAAAGAGTCAAGTAGAAAGGTTACAACTACTGTATTGGCAATTTAATCTACTAGATAGTGATATAATACCTATGTTATCCTGCACATGCTTAGAATTCTTTGAGTTCAAAAAAGTGACCCTGCTCGATATTTCCCATGTTCTTCCATAAAATAAATTTCTGAAGCTTCCCCTATGGTATTGTATAAAATATATATATATATATATATATTAAAAAAAATCTGGGCTGGTTTCCAACTTCAAATATGGATTTTATTGCCACTGTGTATGCAGGATGCATGCTTAAAGGTTAAGAAAAACAGTTCCCTCATCTTTATACTACCTGTTACAGTATAGCTAGTGGCAGCATCTAGTCAGTCATGGCACAGTAAAACATTTCCATATTATTGACACGAAAACAATACAAAGTATAGTCACTTTGATGGTCTACTTATGCTACCCAAAATAGCAAGGCTTTTCTGATGTGTATTCTTGAAATTTAATTAATGTAAAGTGGTGAAATGCTAAAGCATGAAATGCTAAACCTTTCAAGTCACATTTCCTTCAATATTTATCTCTCCTTTCCATAAACTCAAGTGTTTTATTATAGTATCTCCTTTTCTCCGTTATACCTGCTGTAATTTACATCTGTGACACTTTATATGTCAGTTGCCTTCAACCATAGACTAAACTGTTCTCCTCAAACATGCCTGTTTTCGCCTTTGTTCTGGCTATTTCTTCCTCTAATGGGAGTGGAAAATTGGTTACCCTTAGGGAAAAAAAATTAAAAAAAAATCAGAATAATTGTGATTAGGCAACAATGCCTTCCCCAAGTAAAAGATAATAGGGAAGATAAGAACTCTTATTCTGGCATCCAAAGCAGAATTTCATTTTGAACCTGACAGAAAATCTAACAAAATATTTTGATATTGTAGCTCCTATTTTACTTAGCCAGCCAACCAACCACATTCTCTTTCACAAAACTTCCATTTTCCATTCCTCCCCAGCCTGTTATTCAGTATTCCATCACTGTAATTAAGAGTGTTTGGGGATTTCTCCATAAGTCAGGATCTTCCCTCACTAAATTTTTTTTATATCTATACCAAAAGTTCAGTTTTTGGATGCTACTCTAATTGATGTTTAAATTTGGAAATGAGAAATCGGAATACAAACATGGTCTCTGTGTCGGACTACCATTTCATATTTCCGATATCATTTTGTGCTCTTTCTCATTGAACATTTTGAACTCTCAATGGCTATTGTTTTTCCTTCCATAAATATTTTCCCTCCACCTTTTCTTTAATTTCTGCAAATTTTGGAATCCTATGACTTAGAAGATAATATTGATATTTCCCACTTTGCAGTTTATTCTGGAAACTACAGATTGCTAATTTCATACTTTTTTGTGATAAAATACCCATGTTATTTTGCTATATATTATTTTACTTCACTTATGTTGTCTTGTTATTTTTTTTTTCTGGGCTACATATACACACCCTTATCATTGTTAGAATTATGCTGACCAAAATTGTATTCTTTCCTTTCCTTACATAAGTTTTTCTAATTCCATGTGGGATATTTATTATTGAACAATGTGTACTAATTTGTTGTACTAAGTTGACCCATAGTTACTACTGAAAGGTTGTAACACATGTTTCTTCTCAAGTATGATCTCTCTTGTTTTTTGTTCTGTAAATATTGGCAAAAATAAAGTTTGGGATTTGTCAAGGCAACTACAGTATGCTATTCAGGTGGAAAGCCAAATGCCTTGGGGCCAAATTAGAAATAACACAGAAGCAGCATGAGTTGCACTTCTGACATTTTTAAAGGAAATGTTATTAGAAGAATCTAAGTTAAATAAAGGATGAAAAAGAGAAAAGGCTTGTTAAACTTTATTCTTTAGATGTTTTCATTCAAAATCTACTTTCTTAGCTGTTTTTGTTCACACGTACAAGATTGTACAATGATGTTATTGTTGCATTCATATATCCTGGCAACCTGTGATTAGTATAATAGTTTATTGAATTAACCACAATAGTCCAGAAACACACAATATACTAACTTACAAGTAAATAAATTACAATTATGGCTTAGTGTGGTGTGGAAACAACATTTTTATGTGTATGTGTAAGAAATTGTGCTTTCTGAATACCCAAATAATGGGAATGGAACTATAAACCAGATTCTTTTGCCGGTTGCAGCTTCCAATATCATTATTCACATACATTTTTTTAAATATATGTCTCAAATCATGTCCAGGTTTCTTGATCATCATATTGCTGAAGAAGGAAAAACATACAAGATTGTATGGTTTCTTTAATAATAAAATTTTAAAAGTTATACAATTTTTGCATTTCTAAACAGTAAATAGGTCCTAACATTATTTTTAAGAGTAATATTCTCTTTTCATTTGTATCAGTCATTTCTTGCAATATTTCTCACTGATGTTAGTTTAGCAGTTAATTGTCCTATACTGTTATTGTTATGAATTATTTCAGAAAAATATTTTTAATTTTTGTTAGAAAAAAACAATTCAGTTAAATAACACTTTCAATTAGGATAGTCTGTATCTCAAGAAGTAGGTGCAATTAACCTTCCTCCTTCGAGATTAGCGAAGATGCACCCCAATATGAGTCTGAATTGCTGGAAATGCAAAAAAAAAAAAGAGGNTGCAAAAAAAAAAAAAAAAAAGAGGGAATTTTTTTCCATATGTGGTGGTCCTGTACAGAAGCTCAAAAATATTGGCAGAAAATTAGAAATTGGCTGGAAGAAATGACAAGAGAACAGATCGAATTCAAACCAGAGTCCTTACTGTTAGGGATCTTTGAAAAACAAATACCAAAAAAAGTGAAATATATAAAAATACACATTTTGACAGCGGCCAGATTGGCTTTTGCACAGTGTTGGAAACAGCCTCATGTTCCATCAGAGGAGATGTTTATTCAAAAAATTTTAAGTTGTGCAGAAATGGACAAATTAACCGTGGCATTAAAAAATAAAGACACTTCAATATACTACAACAGCTGGAACTGCTGGTTGAAATGGACAGACCAAAGATAGATTTCACACTAAAAGGCAAAAGAGGATAGGATAGAATCACAGTAGAGATATACAAATATATGTAAGGATTAAGTGTGTATATGGCATAAGATAAGAATAAAAAGGAGGTCTCACAAACTATTGAAGATGAAAATGTTTTTAATTGTTTTCTATTTTTTTCTTTCTATTTTCTTCTTCTTTTCTTCTTTTCTTTTTGTCTTTTATATTTATGTACGTGTTGTTGGTCTGTTTTAATTGTAAAATCAATAAAATTTATTTTTAAAAAATCAGTACACCAAATACAAACTAGGCGGATATGGCCTCGTTGATGACCCTCACTCTGTCAAGGACCTAGGAGTACTCATATCGAATGATCTAAGCACCAGAGCTCACTATAATAGCATTGCCAAAAAGGCATTAAGAGTTGTAAATCTAATCTTATGAAGTTTCTCCTCCAGAAATATTGAATTGCTAACTAGAGCATACAAAAATTTTGTTGGACCAATACTCAATTAGAGCTCATCATTCTGGAATCTGCACTGTATATCAGACATTAATACAATTGGCAAGTCCAGAAGTATTTCACAAGAAGAGTACTATGCTCCTTTGCTCTCAACAGAATACCCTATATCATCAGGCTTGAGATTTGGGGCTTGGACAATCTTGAACTACGCTGCCTATGGTTGGACTTAAGCATAGTGCACAAAATTATCTGCTACAATGTCCTCCCAGTCAATGACTACTTCAGCTTCAACCACAACAATACAAGAGCACACAACAGATGCAAACTCAATGTAAACCTCTCCAAACTTGATTGCAGAAAGTACAACTTCAGCAACAGAGTGGTCAATGCCTGGAGTGCACTACCTGACTCTGTAGTTACATCCTCAAACTTACACACCTTTAACCTCAAACTATCCACTATTGACCTCACCCCATTCCTAAGAGGTCTGTTAGGGGCATGCTTAAGTGCACCATGCCTCCCATCCCTGTCCTAATGTCCCCATTTAATCGTACCTATTTTCTGTATTCTTACTCATGTTTATACTTATACCTATTTTCTTGTAAGCGATTGACAAATAAATAAACAAACAAACAAACAAACAAATAAATAAATATACTTGCTTCCAAAATAGGTTGGCTTTCTTTCTAACATATGGGCACCTAAGACAACATACAATTTAATTTGAGGAATTAATTGAATTGAACATCTAAATTGATTAATTGAATTGAACGTCTAAACTCTGAAACTATAAAACCAATTTCATGTATAGAGTATACCGTAGCATACTGGAATGTCTCTTTCTCTTTCTTTCTCTCTCTCCATGTTTGTGTCATTAAATCCTAGGCTTTCCTATAGTCAATCCAGGCTGTACTCAGATTGTGCATCTCTCTCTCTCTCTCTCTTCCTCCCTCCCTCCCCCCTCTCTCCCTCTCTCCCTCAAACAAGGAGCTTCTTTTTTTAAATTTGGAACAGTGAGTTCCATTAGGTGTTCATCTTATAAGATCATCAACCAGCTACTCCTTTCTCTATTCTACTCCTCAAACTATCCACTATTGACCTCACCCCATTCCTAAGAGGTCTGTAAGGGGCATGCATAAGTGCACCATCGTGCCTCCCGTCCCTGTCCGAATGTTCCCATTTAATCGTACCTATTTTCTGTATTCTTACTACTGTTTATACTTATACCTATTATCTTGTAAGCGATTGACAAATCAATCAATCAATCAATCAGCTTGCTTCCAAAATGTGTTGGTTTTCTTTCTATCATATGGGCACCTGAAACAACATACAATTTAATTTAAGGAAAGTCACATGAATTGAATATCTAAACTCTGAAACTATAAAGCCAGCTTCAGGTATAGAGTATACTGTAGCATACTGGAATCTCTCTTTCTCTCTTTCTTTCTCTCTCTCCAAGTTTGTGTCATTAAATCCTAGGCTTTCCTATAGTCAGTCGTCCGACATGAGTCTAACACGTAGAGAGAGAGAGAGAGAGAAGGAGGGAGGGAGGGGGGAGAGAGGGAGAGAGGGTCTAACAAGGAGCTTCTTTTTTTGAAATTGGAACAGTGTGTTCCATTAGGTGTTCATCTTATAAGATCATCAACCAGCTACTCCTTTCTCTATTCTACTCCCTCTCTTCATTCCTCCCTCCCTTCTGTTCTATGAACAAATTCATTAGATTTAATAAGCACTTTTGCATAAGCACCATCCCATAAACATTTCAGTTGACTTCACTTTCATTTGTGCAATGTTCGTGAATGACTATAATTTTAAAGGAATGTGGTCAAAGTCCGTGCCAGGTGTCAAAAGGGTAAGTGGAAAGCTAACCAGCATATTTCTGAAATGTAGCTTCTTATATCTATATGTGTTTTCAGGGTCAAAGCAATTATGAGAGCAAGGCTATTGGGAAAAAAATAATATCTGTCACTTTAGCTGGACTAAAAATATTATATGTGAAGGCCACAATTGTTATATTTTTTTGAAAAAAAGAAAAGCAGCACTGAAGGTTGTCTCAGGCAGCACTTTTATTGCAATACATCTACTACATAAAATGAGCAAGCACAAGGGATTCATAGGATGTGTGTGACTGTGAGAAAGAGACCAGGAAAGAGAATGATATTTGATTCAAAAGTCAACACATTTCCTCTAATTATTATCTCCCTTTTCTTTCCTTCCCTTTCCCCTCTCCCATTCATATTAGCCCTTCAACAAGAAAAAAAAAAGTAAATTGACTCTGAGAAATGTTGAAAGGCAACTCTACTTGCCATTCCTCCTAGAGGTTTCCACAAAGAATAACATAGATTTGTACTATTATGAATACTGAGTAATCTTTATTTGATCCAATTTGAGTTGGTCACTGGGACCAGAGGTGTAATCTTCTGAGCTTTAGGACTTGTACTGGAGCCCATCCTCAGGGATTTTCTCTCCACTAGAATGTATGATAAAGTTCCCTGAGGATGGATTCCATCAGAAATCCAAAAGTTCTGATCCCAGGGACTGACCCAGATTGGATCCCAAAACATTATCCTGGGACACATATATTTGCCTTCATTTGTAATCTTTATATGTGCACCAATTATGTTGTGTGTAGAATTGGAAGCACCCTGAATGTGGAATGGCTACTTTTATTTATTTGTCCTAATATTTGCATGTTATAACATTCCCAAGCTATATATATCTGCTGAGAAAGACCATAGAACCTGTAATTTAAAAGTGTTAGCAAAAATCAAAAGGGGGGGGGGAAGTACTTTAAAATGTTCCAAGGTTTCCTCACTGCTAATTTAACATTCCTCTTCCAGTTTATGATAGGCCTGGGGTTATATCAGACTTCAGCCCATTCCTATAAATAGCAAATTAGGAAGTGAGGCAAACACTAGAAGTATTTTCTTCTCCCACATCAGCTTCCCATTCAAAACCTTGGAGTTCCATTCTCAGCACCTGGATTAAATTTTCTGTGCAACTAAGAATACTACCAAATAATGTAGTGCAGATGAACAGAATTAATAAAACTGGGAAGATTTAAGGTTGGCCAGTCAATTAATGGCCGAAAATCCCTTAATCTTTATCTACCTTAATGTGGCAGCCCTATCTTAGCAGCACATTATTGGATCAGCTAATGATTTCATGAAAGTACTGAGAGATAAAAGGCAAAATCTTTAAAATGTCTTTATAAAGTAAATTCTAAACATTTTTTTCTTTTTAGATTTGAAGTTGAAACTTCTGAACAGAAGATATCTCCAAACATCTTGAGAACCAAACTTTAATGAATACAAACCAGGTGTGGTACATTTCTAGGCATTGGAAAAAAAAAAAAAAAAACAGTGTTGATGGAGACTTGGACAACATTCCCATTACAACTGCACATATTTGACTTAGAACTGCTCATTTCATGCAGGACTACACATTAGGAAAAGCTTTGATGTATCTTCTACCTTCAAAGGATACATGATTCGACTGATCAAACCATTTCAATAGTCTAATGATGCTAGGTTGCACTTTTAATAAGTGATCTACAGTAACTAATTACTCAATGCAGGATTCTCATCTCTTGAACTGCAACTCAGCTTGAAGTTACCAATTCTCAAGTGCTCTTGAATTCAAGAGTACTTAGGTTTAAATTTGTCCACTTTAATAAAAATCCAATAGAAAATTAATAAAATAAGGCACATTGTATTTAGATGTGCATAGCTTAAAGACTGCCTCCTTTAATTTGCATGCAATGGCAAGGTCCTTCTCTTCATTTTGAAAGGAATGAAAAAAATGTGAATAAATTATGCAGACATTTTGGTGACCATATTCTTCATGGAGTCTTTTTCCACGAGGAAATAGCAATAGGACTTAGACTTATATAGTGCTTTACAGTGCTTCACAGCCCTCTGTAAGTGATTTAGAAAGTCAGTATATTGCCCCCCAAAATTTAGGTCCTCGTTTTACCCACTTCAGAAGGATGGAAGGTTGAGTCAACTTTGAGCCTGGTGCGATTTGAACTGCTAAATTGCAGGCAGGTGGCAGGCAGCAGAAGTAGTCTGCAGTAATGCATTCAAAAGACCGTGCCACTGTGGCTGGTGGTTACATTATGTTTAACTTCTCCTATGCTCTGTTTTATGAACCCATAATCCCTTAATTCAGGGTAGAGTGAGGTCAACTGGATGAAGCTGAGTATTTACTGAACAGATATACTTCCTGACACCACACAGAGTTTTTTTGTACCCTAGGAGATAAATGCCACTTCCAGAGATGGAACTCTCCATCTTCTGAGTGGAAGTCAGCATCTTCATCACTAGGCCACCATGCTGCTCACAGCTTCTTCTGTTGCTTAACTAAACTTTGATTTCAGCAGGCTTTTGATCTATTAACCTTCTCTATTGTTAGGGACTGACCCTGTATAAATGGTTCTTAATATAATGTTGAATCTCCAGTTGCACTTCATTTATTGTGTCTTTAATGCATTAAAAAGTTAATTAAATTTAATAACATTTATTGAAATAAGTTTTAATAATTAAAATCAGGATAGAATTATAAGTATGTATTATCACATGGATGGAGCACCATAACTATACCTAATGGATTCCATCTTTGGCAAGATTGAAGTGGTGGTGCCTGAATCATTTTGACAATAACATCATAAGCTATTGTCACTAAGGATACACCATTTCCTCTGCATTGCCTTGTCTCTATTGCTATCAAAGAATACCAGCAGTTGTAATGGTTTCTTTCCTAGGGTGCACCTTTCCTCCTGCAATGAACTTGATGTGACTGGATTGTATCACATGCTAACTCCATCATGTGAGTATGTTTGTGCACATAAATGTTAGCCTTGCTGAAATAGATTTTAAAATTCATTTGAAGTGTTAATATTTGCACTGTTGAAGATAAAGTTGATCATTGTGGCTCAATATTTCTTTTCTTTGTGTAGACTAGATGGCAAACTGAGTAAGCCCTGATAAGTCATTTGCACTGATATTAGCAATAGTATTTATTATTATTATTTTGGTTTATTGCAGTCAGGCAGATGATCAGAGTAGATTTTGGATTTTTGTCCACCAAAGAACCTGCAATAGGCAAACATGGATGTCTGATGGTGTTGTAGGATGTAAGCTATATTATTATTTTGACTATTGATAATTTAAGAGTCCAACATAAGATATTCCACACCACACGCAGCCTTCAATTTACAGTGTTCATTTAATGACTGTTTGAAGCAACAACAACAGGGGTAAAATGTGAGTTATGACCATTTTTCACATGACCGCTGCAGTATCCTCATGGCTATCTACACTGAATGAATGATAATCAAATCTGAGTTTCCATAAAACTTTGAACTAAAAGTCATCAAGGTACCCACTGTAAAAATAAAAGAGAGAAAACAAGAGGTGAATAAAACAATGTAATGAAGAGAAGAAATGAAGGAGAGGTAGATTTTCAGCCTTAATCACAAACTCGACCTCATGGTTCAGATCAGTGATGATATTTTCATAACTGCCTTAGTCAGTTGATTGGTTTAATAACTGATTGGTTAATGGCCTTTGAATTATTTTTTATATTAATATTTCATCATCATGCAACACACAGTGTTATCATATTAGAAAGGGGCAATGTGTTCACTTATCACAGCATCTCCTTTATAGCATAATAACTTTCACCTTTACCTGAAATTCTTTTTTCCTTTGGGCTATTATTATCCCAATTTCTTTCTTTTTTAAATAAATTTTATTTAGGTTCTCACAAAAACATAATACAAATAAAACATATTTTTTTGAGAATAGCATGATCCCGGGTTATCACTTCTTCATACAGACACAAACTCAGTTTCATATTCATCTTTGTGTTCTATTCCATATTTTCTTACTGTTTTAATATCTTCTCCATAATTTTCCCCGTTCCCCTTCCTTGGTTTTTCTCAACTTTTATTTTAATTATCTATCTAAATTCAATTATATATCTTTTTCTAAGTTTCTCAATGGTCTTTCCAATCATTATATTTATACTTTTGTCTGTCCTGTTTCAATTTCATATATCTTTTC
Source organism: Laticauda laticaudata (assembly GCA_004320025.1). Classification (NCBI taxonomy): domain Eukaryota; kingdom Metazoa; phylum Chordata; class Lepidosauria; order Squamata; family Elapidae; genus Laticauda; species Laticauda laticaudata. The sequence continues at coordinate 17,710 of BHFT01070304.1, forward strand.
TCATTTGAACAAATTTCCCCCTTTAGTTCCTCATTGGAATATGATATCTTTATATCTTTTAATTTTATCCATTCAACTCTTATTTAACCTTCAATTTATGCATTTAAAATTATATTATTCAATGTAGTACATAACTTCCAATCGAATTCTGCTTTGGTACAACTCTTAAAATACACACTATGTTCTCTCTCTCTCTCTCTCTCCCCCCCTCCCTCCCCCCTCTCTTCTCTATATATATCTATACATCTATATCTATACATCTATATCTATATATCTATCTCTATCTATTCTATCTATCTATCTATCGATCGATCGATCTATCTATCTATCTATCCAATATATCTATCTATATATCTATATATCATATATATATATTTGTTTTTTTAAGCTCTCGCGGGTACTTACATTTGTGCTGTTTTGCTTCCTTCGGGTATTATCCCACGTCATTGTAGTTCTGTTAAAGTTGTAGCAACGTTTAAGCAGAATCTCATCTGCCATCATCAGGCTTCTGTGTGGATGTGTCTCACATTTCCTGTGTTTCAAATTTGAGGTTGGTCTATTCTGATTGGCTATTTAGCCTGGGTCTGTGTTCATTGCACTTGGAGTTTGATTGATTGGTGTGTCTTTGGTTTCTTCTGTCTGTTTTGTGGCTTTGATTGGCCGGCAACACTCTGTTCTTGTGTTGGAGGCTTTCAATGCAGCTTGGCTCCTGTGAAAGGACGGCTGATTCATAGAAGGTGCTATTCATTAGCAAGCTGGGTTTCACCTGGGTGCCTGGTGGGGGGTGTTTGAGTTGGAGCTATCAGAGGGAGTCTGTGTGTGCCCTAGGTGTTTGCCTGGCCTGTGGTGTGGAGATCTTTCTATTTGAGAGTGCAAGGCTTCCAAATGATTGACAGTCTGCTGGAATCATCTCTTCTATTCATGCTGTCAGGTCTTTTTTCAATCTCTATGGCTTCTCTGATGATTCTGTGGCTGGGGTTTTCTATAGTGGCTGGGTTTTAGTGCCATTGAAGTTGATGTTGTACCTGTGGTTTCATGTGTTGGACTAGTGAGGAGTGTGTTTCCAGCTTT
>BHFT01070306.1:0-12647 GCA_004320025.1 Laticauda laticaudata
ACGGATGGAAAATTTGCTCGTCCGCTGTGTCCTTTTTACATACGTTTTGCATCCCTCGGCCGATGTGACCTAGCCTTAAATTGCAGTAAAATAAATCTTAGCAAATAAATCATATTAAAAATTTCAATCAAAATGATAGTTAGTTAAATCTAGATAAAGCATGAGATTTTTTTTAAAAAATTAGCTGCTAATCTGGAAACCCAATTATAATTCCATCCTGAATCATTTAAGCACTTTGGTTTAGGCTGGTCACACCCTGTGAATTATGGTAGAATTACTGTGAAAAAAAATGAGAAAATGCTATCTACACTACTGTGAACTCCTAGAGAAAACAAAGGATATACATTGAATAAATTGTTTGGCTGCAAGGGCAGTATTTCATACTAATCTTGTTTATATTTAAGTAGTTACATTTCAAATCCAGTATATAGTAATATATTTCTTTCATTTTAAGGCCATGGAACATCTTTTAACATAGACTGCAATGTCTGTTCATGTTTTTCTGGGAATTTGATATGCTCCACTCGTCAGTGTCTCAATGAATTCAGTTCAGATGATGAACGTCACCTATTTACAGGTAGTGTTTTTAAATTTTAAGAAATATTTAAACTTATCAAAAGCATTGTAATGCTGAACTTTGGTTTTCTGTTATGATATTTTGCCTAGATATTTCATGTGACAACTCTTTATAGTCTGTTTGCCTTTCGATTTATTTAGATTGCTGATACTGAAGCAAATGGTTTGGGTTATATTACAGATTGAATACAACATAAGAGTTAATTGAAATTCAAAATACACAGTTCAAGGTGGGGGGAGGGAGAATGTACGAACGTTAGGAAGCTGTTATGTATTATTAAAAATTGGTTTAAAAAGATTTATATCACTTTATATTATTATATTTTCTCAAAAGAAAGACAATGCTGTATTTAAAATGGAAAGATTGGGCAGAAAAGCAGTTGTTGATAAAATTTTTAAATAAAATTTTTAATTAAAATAAATTTTTTGTACACAGTCCATCTTCTTCATATTTAAAAAGTAGTGTTTCCACTGAAGTCAGTATTATAGATTTTTTCTCCATTGATAAATATAACATGTCCACATATGTTTGTGTACATTTGTATATTTATACATGCTGGCCAGGGCTTCGCTTCAAAAAAAAAGAGAAGAATAAAAATTAATATTACTTAAATTAAAATTCATTTCCTGCTAAATACACATGGTGTAAATTAAATGATCCTCACTTACAGTTGTAGATCAAAATAATTCTCTTTCCTCACAAACTATTTTTTTGTGTTCTCACACATATAATCACACAGAAAAATATATATATATATATTTGCCTGCAACAGAAGTGGGCAAGTATAAATCTATTTGTCCTTACTCTGTAGCAGGTTTCCTTGAGTTCAGTATGCACAGGTTGATTTTGTTTCAGGAATCGATCTATTTAATTTATATACCTTCCATAAATAAAGATAGATTTAAAATCTTGAGAAATTGACTTGTTTTTTTCCTCCTGTTAGCAAAATTGAATAGTTCAGGGCAGACTTTTGTGCTAGGCTACAAATATAAGAAATTTTTTCTTTCTTACTCTGTAGTAGGATTAATAGAATCTAGTAGTTGTTGTTTCCAGATAAGTATGAATGGTTTCTAGCCTTCATCAACTGAGTATTTTCATTTTCAGAGTCCTCAATACATAGATAAAGGAATCTCCCATTGTAGCTCTATCCTCTCTTTATATGAAAGATAAGTAGAAGCAGGGCTAATACACACATCCCATCCTACTTGAAACTTTCTGTTTCAGCCAAGTACTTTCATTATTTGCACACAGTCCTTTATATTCATACAGTAGTCCTCAACTTACAACAGGCTGTTTAGTGACCATTTGATGTTATAAAAGTTACTTGAGATTTGGTTTCAAAGTAATGGTGGTTGTAGCACCTCTGCAACTGTTCACTTGTATGACCAGTGCTACCACTTACCTGTCGCAACCTACTGGGTTCCTACAACCTGTACCACCCAGTGCAGATCAAGTGGCTCTAATGGATGCAAATCTTACAAGCTTCCAGCTTCCTTCCCACCCAGCAAGCAAGAGGAGATCAGGAAGTTTCTAAACTTGAACAGGGAAGGGGAGATCAGAGTAAATGGAAATTATAAACTCTGGCAAGGATGGGGAGATCAGGACAAATGGAGTTTGTAACCCTCCAATAAACAAGAAGAGAACCCACCCACGGACTTCCAGGCCTTAAGCCTGCTCCAGGAAATCCCCATCTTTCTGTTTTTGCAGCTTCTGAGAAAGGCACCTGACCCAATACAGGATCAGTTTCTTACAGACTCATGTCAAACTCCTGCTATTTAGCAAAAGTTCTATTCTCATGATACTATAGAGGTGTTTTTTTTTAAAAAGAGGTGCCATAAACTGCAAAAACAAATGGAACCTTCTTAAAAAATGGAGCGTCTTAGAGATTGCTTTGCCTAATGAATGTCATACATGTGACTATAATGGACAGGCTCCATTACAATTGTATTGTGAGGACTACCTGTATATTCATTCAACAGTGTCTACCTCTATTATCATATTTTATCTAGTGTAAGATAATCCTTCCCTTAGACAATTATTTAAAGGACAAACACCTCATCCTCCTTCAGAGAACAATAATGAATGAATTTCTATAGCTGATGTAGATATAACATCCTAACCAAGGTTTAACTTTTTCAGGTCTGCCATGTAACTGTGCTGATCAGTTTGTCCCTGTATGTGGGCAGAATGGACGTACTTATCCAAGTGCATGTATAGCACGTTGTGTTGGGCTACATGATAATCAGTTTGAATTTGGGTCCTGCATTTCTAAGGATCCTTGCAACTCTAATCCCTGCCCCAAAAATCAGAGGTAAACATTGAACAAAATCTGTAGAAATTATTTTGCTAGACCAGTTAACTTTTATGAAAAATAAGTTTTATCTTAATTCTGGTTTATTGTTAACAGAAACACATGAATTGCAGTAGTTTATATAATAGATATCAGTGTTATATAAATTATTACAAATATTTTATATCATGAATATGATTATTAAATCATATTTAATACGATTATTATTAAAACTTGAACTTTGAAAGAAAGATATCATGAAAATTTGATATTTAAATCCATGCTTTAATTAAAATGAAAAAAACTTTTAAAAGTTCATAAACATAGCATATGCTTTGCTTTCATGAGCTTAAAGACTTGGAAATCAGGATTAAAAAGCCATTTCTTATAGAATGAATCTCTATTGGTCAAAGATCCAATTGTCTTCTTTAGTTTGACATTGTAGATAGCTTTTCTGTAAAAACTTTATTAAAAAGGAACCAATTTAAGTCATAATCTATTCCAACTCTTCCAGTATCTAATCACAACACCAATTGGATTTAAGATATTATTAAAGTTCAGTTATCTAGATAGTACCCTAATGTCAAATTCAAAACTGAACTCCCAACAACCCTCTCCTGACAACTTGAGAATCACTTTATGTTCTGGTTTAGGTATCCCAATCAATTACGGGAGAAACTCCAGATAAAATTAGGAAGCAATCAAGAGTAGAATATTTTACCCCTGAGCAAAGTGTTGAGAGGCTAGGGAAGATCAAAAGTAGGGCTGTCAAACTCCCATAAATGTACTCGATAATCCTATTTGTTCCTTTGTAACTCCCCATCTTTATGGACAGACATATAAATTTTTCTGATCTACAGTATGAAATGGAAAAATAAACAAACCTTCTCATTAATTTATGGGTTATAAGAGCCAGTTTGGTCTAGCGATTAAAACATGGGCTTGAAACTGGGAGACCATGAGTTCTAATCCTGCCTTAGCCGTGAAAGCCAGCTAGGTCTTCGTGGGCCAGTCACTGTCTCTCAGCTCAGCCCACCTCACAGGGCTAAATCTTACTTTCCCGCTTCCCTATGTTGAGCCACAGAACTGTTTCCCTACTTTTGTATTCCTCTGATGCAGCAATCATTTCCTTATCATAAGGAGGCCTGACAGTTTTCATATTCTGACCTATAACAACAGAAAGAAAATCTTGTAAAATTAATGGCTTTGGTGTTGATCAAGTTATAATTAAAATGCTTACTGTCTCTTTTCAAACTTCAGATGTGTTTCAGCAGCTTCATAAGAATATGGTTCACCATTGAGTGCCTGGCTTGAAACTTACCTGTTCTTCTCTGAATAGGCCTTTGGTTTCAATTTATTCAGAAAATGTTGGATATAGGTGTTTTGCATGCAATTTGCTTCTCACCATCAAAAAGGCTGATTGGTCTCTAGTCAGCTGGATCCCTTATAAATAGGGATTATAATCATCAATCACCCATCTTTAGGGTTATGTCCTATTAAATCAATATTTGTGAAATGCAAGGTAAGAAAATCTGCTTACTTTGTGCAATTCTGTTTGAGTGATTCAGAGAAAATGCAACCCCTGCTACTTTAAGGGATTCAGTCAGCTTAGCAGTTTTAGAGAGAAAGACTGATGGCCAAATTTGTAATGTAGTAAACTTTAAGGGTTAGTCATATTTGCTTGATTAGTCTCTAGGTAAATACCTCTGAAGTGTTTCTCCCATATTTGTATAGGGACTTAGTAGGATTTCTATAAGATTTGCCAAGACCCCTGTCTGTAAGTTGCCAAAGAGAACTTTGTGCCTTAACTGAAATATTTAAGCATTGATAGCAGTCTCTGATGGCTTTATTTTATGTTATTATTTTCTTTTCTTTTTAAGGGGACCTTATATTACTGTTTAAGATTGCGTAAAAATTGAGACTATTATAGCCTGTATAATAGTCTGTATAATTTGTAAACTTTCCTAAAATCTCTGTTAAATTGTTTTTGCATTTCCAGTCAAACTTTAATTGGTATTTGTTGGCATTATTCAAGTACAAATGTCAGTACAACTTACCTTTTAACTGATTTAGGGAATAATTGAAAATTACTAGTGAGCTCTTCATACAACACCATGTAATGAGCCTCCGTTCATGCTTTTCTAAAATGGGCGTGGGATTAAAGCCATTCAGCTACCATATACATATATTTTTATTCCATCTGACTTTGATGGTAGCATTTGTATTCTCCAAGGTTAGAAGAAATCTTCCCTCTGTTTTCTAGTCTCACAGTTAAATCTAGTTTTAGTACTATAGGATGTTTAAGTGGTCATCTACTAGGAGTCCAAGTTCCCGTTCACAGTTACTGTTTTTGAGCCAGGTTTCCCCTAATTTCTAGTTATACCTTTGGTTTTTCCTGCCTAGGTATAATCCTTTCTTTTCTCCACATAAAATGTCATTGTTCAAGTCTGTCAAGATCTTTTTGGATTCTGAGCTTGTCTTCTGGGATGTTTCTGCCAGCAGAGTGTTCCTTTTGTATTCCATCATTTAAGTTATTTAAAAAGATATTGAAGAGTACTGGGTTTAAGATGGAATCTTGTGGTACCCCACTGCTTACTTCCCTCCATGTAGAACTACTCATTGAGTAGTTTATCAGCTAGTTACAAATCCATCTGGCGGTGATGCTGTCTATCTCACATTTTTCTAGCTTACCAAAAAGTACATTGTGGTCTACTTTGTCAAATGCCTTGCTGAAATCTAAATATACTATGTCCACAGCATTTTGCTGGTCTACTAATATAGTCACTTTGTCAAAGAATGAATTAAGATTGGTTTGGCATGATTTATTTTTAACAAACCTGTACTGGCTTCTAGTTATAGGTTTATTTATTTATAGGTGTTCACAGATCAGTTTTTTTATTAGCTTTTCCAGTATATCCCCAGGGATTGATGTTGGGCTGTTTCCCCCACACTTTTTTTTGAAGATGAGAGCTACCAATCTTCTGGTAGTTCCCTAGTGCTCCAAGATTTTTGAAATATATGGTACAATGGTTCTGAGATAACATCTGCTAGCTCCTTCATAACTTCAGGGTTGTAATTCAGTCCTCGGTTATTTATATTCATCAAGATCAGACAGATGTTTTCTGACCATTTTGCTGCTTATTTTAATTTCTATTTTGAATCTGTCTTTTACAGTTATGTTTTTGGTAGGTTGGGCTATACAGGTAGTCCTTAACTTACAACAGTTCATTTATTGGCTGTTTGAAGTTACAATGGCACTGAAAAAAGTGACTTATGACTATTTTTCACACTTAGGACCATTGCAGCCAGTGGTGGGATTCAAATTTTTTTACTATCTGTTTTGTGGGTGTGGCAGGGAAAGAATACTGTAAAATCAGTATTCTTCTGATTTTAGAAAGTGAGTATTTGCCGGTTCTCCGAACTACTCAAAATATCCACTACCGGTTCTCCAGAACTGGTCAGAATCTGCTGAATACTACCTCTGATTGCAGCATCCCAGTGGTCAAATGATTTATATTCAGATGCTTGACAACTGACTCATATATATTATGGTTGACTTCTGGCAGGTCATGATTCTTAATTATGGCTTTTTGCAATAATTGAAACATTGATTTCATTTCTGTCTGGAAGGTGTTCAGTTGTTCATGCTGTAGCTTGCTATCTATTGAGCATTGACTCACTGGAATTTCTGCTGCTGCTGTTGCTGCTGCTGCTGCTGATAACACAGATCCATTTTTTTCTCCCTATTTTACTTAAATTTGTATGGCTTGTCATTTTGATTATTTTAAATAAGGAAATATTTTAAGTAGTATAAATGTTTAACAGAAACAATCAATCAAAAATATACTTTCACTCTAAGAGTTTTTTTCCAGCCAGTAGATGTTGGTGTTGCTCTATTTCTCTCCTATTCATCTCCTTTAGCTTTGCTTAACTTTAACAAAACCTTTTTCTTTTTGGGCTTCCAGGGTCCAAATTTTGCATTCCAAAAAAAGTTTTTAGTTCAATAAAACCCAATTAAATTGTCATTAAGATAACCAGTCCAATATTCTTCTTTTAAAACTTCTTTCAAATACTTCACTTTTCTTATCCAGATCTATTTTCAGCTCCTGTGTTTATTAACTGCTGCCATGTTTCTCGAACAATACAGCCTCCCCCAATAGGAAGTCCCAGCATGTTTTATAAGCATAAAATCAAATTAAATCCCTCCCCCCCAAATTAAGGCTTATATTAAACATGTGAAATGGGGGTAATGGCAGGGGGACTTGCCGTAAGGAACTACTTTTGTTGCATACCCGAATATGGTGGTGCCTGCATTGGCTTTGGTGTTGGTGGGGCACTTTGTGTCGGGAGACCTTCCGCCACCATTGCTTTCCCTTCTCCCTGTGCTACTGCGGCGTTTAGAGCAACGCCGTGGTGTTTGGTGTAGCTACGCGCGGCCAGCCAGGGCTAGTCCCTGCAACTGGAGTCCAGTGGAAACACTTGGCTTCAGGTGCTCCTGTCGTTGCCTTCCCTTCGCCTTTGAAGGCAAAGCCAATTCTTTTAAAAATAATGCCCTACTACCAGTACGACAAAGGCTACACTGCCTGAGAGGGCAGCGCAACCTCCGCGCACAGGGAGGCAAGGAGATGGCAGCACTGCTTCCCTGGCCGGCGGGTCTGGTGGAGAGAGCCCGAAGCCTCCCATCCTTTCTGCCCCTCACCCAGTCCGTCCCCCCCATCCCCACGCATCTCCAAATGCGCTGGCAGCTCCAAACGCTGCAGCAGCATGGGCATTGGGCAGAGGCAGTCACTCGGCAGGTCTCAGCTCGGAGGAGGACACAGCGCAGGCCATCGCCTTGCTTCCCTGTCCACAGATGGGTGGGTACTATCACTGCCTCGGGCAGCCCCTCCTGGTGGCCCCTTTGGGTTTGGGCTGGAGGGACTTGGGAAGGAAGCCAAGCTCGAGTCGGCCTGGCTCTTTCGCTTGGCAGGTGTGCATGCACCTGCAGCTTGCTTTCCCAGCTCTGCCCAGCCCACCTGGCTCCAGCGCAGCGCTGGCAGGATGAGTGGAGGGCCCAGTGGGGAGGCACTCGCTGCCTTGGCGAGAGCTCCGCTGCCGGGCAGGAGGGCCCGCCTGTCCGCTGCACTTGGTGCCCCAGGCGAAGCTCTTCATGCTCTGCCCAGTGCCAGGCAAGGATGGCGGCTGGGTGCTTCTCCCGGGGTGGGCTGATCCTGCGCTGTGGCCTTGGGAGATTCACCTCCCCATATGGGGTTGGGCTGCCCTCTCGGGCAGGAGAGGCTTTGTCGTACTGTTAGTAGGGCGTCGTTTTTAAAAGAATTGGCTTTGCCTTTGAAGGCAAAGGGAAGGCGGCAACAGGAGTGCCGGAAGCCAAGTGTCTCCACCAGGCTCTGGTTGCTTTCCCTTCTCCCTGGCTGGCTGCACATGGCTGCACCAAATGCCGCAGCATTACTCTAAACGACGTGGCAGCCCAGGGAGAAGGGAAAGCAACGTTGGCGGAAGGTCTTCCGCTACGAAGTGCCCCACAACACCTAGGTCAACATCCAAGCCATTGCTGCCCGCCCGCCCGAGGATGCAAGGGGAGGAATTAAGTCACCCCCGAAAAGATGGCCTAACCGTTTTTTGGAGGGTCAAAAAAATAAGGCCCGGCCTTATTTTGTGAGAAACACGGTATTCTCAGGGGGAGGGATGAAAGATAAACAAATCCACCCCCTTCTTTTGTAGTCCCACTGTCACCTACCCATTCAGGGGGCTAATTCCTCAAGAGAAGTTGGAAAATTCTCACTCAACAGTTTAACTAAACTGTTCCTCAATCTTCAATCATTCTTCAGTCAGGCTGTCACAGCCTCGGTCAGGCACATAATGGCCATCTTTTTCTTCCTGTTGGATTGAGAACTTCCTCTGGATCAAACAGGGAGTTTGCGGTCTCATTGTGATCTATGGAGTGTCCTCTCTATCTTTATCACCCCTCAGGGTGGCTTAGGTCCCAGAAGACCCTCTAGTAGGAAGAATTCAGCGAACTTCCATAGAGCTTCCATAGAGCTCTATGGAAGTGCACTATATCGCCACGACATCAGCTCCACCTTGGCTTTTAGTTTTTGGCTGATGTTTACCTTCATATGTATGTGTTCTTCAAAAAAAAAAAAAGATGTACTGTATCAAGGTGATATAAATGTGGATCCAAGGCAGTGTGGCCTTTTATAATTGACATATGGAACTTTGGTCAATGTGAAGAATTTCTAAGTTCCATCCATAATTTTGGCACTTGGTGTATTGATGAACCATTATGACCATCACAGTGGATTTATAGTATAATTTTTAAACTTCAATTTTCAGATCTTGATACTTTCTGATGTTCTCTATTCTACTATATCCTGATATTGCTAAATCAGTTATCCACACTTTCTTCTTTTAAAGAAGTTAAACAGTTAAATCTGGTGTGTTTTGGGCTAAGACCTTATCAGTTTGTATTTAGAAATCCCACAATATTTTAATCTGCTCATTTTTGACTACTATCTCAATTCTATGGTCCAACCAATTTTTCATAATTGGCACATGATAATTTTTATGGATGTTCCAGTGATCATTTTGGCAACTATGTTACATTATGATTTATAATCAGTTTCTGTGACCTTGCATAAGCTCAATATATGACTTACTGTTTCTTGTCTCTTTGCATAATCTGCACTTTTTTAACTCTGTCCTTGATTGCATTAGTTCAAATTATATTGGAACTTGAAAATATGTTTTTTTCTTGTGGAATAAAATACAGAGCTGCCTTGAGGAGTAGCTAAAGCCTCTAAAGTCCACATGACTTTTACCTTATTTTTGTTTGGATAAATCTTAAATCATGGCTCTTTCAGTAGTTCATGGGATAGCATGCTTTTTTATTCCATCCTCATGCTGGAATTTTAATGCTCAATCTTCCCTGGAAGGAAGCATTGTAAACTAGGGGTGTATCTTTTGTGTTGAGTTGTATTGTGCTATAGTATGGCATGGTATAGGTATGTTCTTATTATTTTCAACTTCATTTTTAAAAATATGTTCTAAATTGCCTAGAGTTTTTGGGATGAGTGAGGCAGCTCATAAATTAAATATTGCCAAAATCGTTGGTATTCCAAAACCCCACTCCCCCCCCAAAGAATAATTAAGGGAAATGGGAAATTTAGCTAAGGATTAAGGAGAATGAATCAGTTTTTTGTTCTGCTGTCAAATCAGTACTGCTTTCTTTTTTGGAATCCATGATATTGCCTCTGATTATAGAAAGATAGAAAAAGAAATATATTAGAATCATAGAAACAGAAGATCCCATATGGGTTGGTAGATCCAAAAGCCTACTTAGAACAATAATCCAAATTAAAGTATTCCAGGATGGCTTTATTTATTTAGCCCATGGCAAATACATGGACCCACAGTAGTTCAAATGTCAATATCCAGTCCACTCAGCCATCCAAGGACAGGGTGGTCCATGCCCAAAAAAATCAGACACTGATTCAGGATGGAATTATAATTGGATTTCCAGATTAGCAGCTAAAATTAAAAAAAAATCTCATGCTTTATCTAGATGTAATTGATTATCATTTTGATTGAAATTTCTACATGTGATTTATTTGCTAAGATTTATTTTACTGCACTCTCTTATTTTAGGTTAACTTTATCATCTTCCATTTGCTTAAATGAAATCAGTCTACACATCATTTACATACTATAGAAATACAGTCAGTCACTGACTTATTTATTTATTTAACATATGGCAAATACATGGACTTATAGTAGTTCAAATGTTAATATCTAGTCCTTCCAGCCATTCAAGAATAGGGTGGTCTATGTTGAAAAAATCAGACATTGGGCTAGTGTAAACTCTTGATGGACATTCAGACACAATGTGATGAATATTTTGTCGAAGAGCACTATAGTCACACTGAGGGGTAGAGACAAGACCCCACAACAATGTCCTCAGTGTATCTTGTCCTTTGGGCCTGAAAAGGCCCATTGTTTATTCATTGTTTATCCTTTGCCATGTATTTAGAGAGCCAGGAGATCTACAAAGATGTCAGCCTGCTAACTGTCGTTATCTGCCAATTCTACAATGTAGTTTGGCTGCCAATTGTTACTAGTCATTTTGTTCAACTACCATGCAATCCAGGGTGCACCATGAGGAGGTGAACTAGCATCACACCCCAGGGAGATGGCTGATAGCCTCTGATTGAATGTTTACAGTGAAGTGGCTCTCTCTAGATGAGTAGATCCATTGTTGAATTGCTCTTTCTGTTGGGAAAATTTTTCTAGTACATTTTAAGAATCTACTTTCTATGGCCTAGCAATAGTAAATCTAATCTGACCAAGTTGCCAAACTGGGACCTTCTTGAAGAAATTTCCCCTTTGATAGAAGGTTCCAGGAAGAGTAAAAGAAGGCAGTCACCTGACTAGTGGTGAGGTAGGATTATTAAAATACTATATAATTGATCTAATTGAGATGTGGATTCCCTGACAATATCTCCTGTCCTTTGTGAGCATTGCAAGTTTCATAAATAAAATAACCCTTTTATAACACATTTGTATCCATTCTGTATTTGATGTATTTGATCAGAAATATTTATTAACACATGATTGTTTACAAGTTTTTAAAGAACAGATTGGAATATACAGTAAATTAGTTCTATTTTTGTAATATTTCTATTGTTTTTGTTTTTCTTTTTGAATAACTATTTGAAAATATTTTCTCCAGATGTTTACCAAAGCCACAGGTTTGTTTAACAAGTTTTGAGAACTTTGGATGTAACCAGTATGAATGTGTGCCAAGACAATTTAGTTGTGGTGACCAGTTGCGAGATCCTGTTTGTGACACAGACAATATAGAATATAATAATCTCTGTGCTCTGCATCAAAAAGGAAAAATTATATCATACAAAGGTCCATGTCAGGTATGAAACAATCTTTTATTTGTTCAGTTTCTATAAAATCCTATAAATAAGCCTGAGCAGTTTTTCTGAATTTTATTTTACAGCCTTTTCAAATTTGGCTAGGTCTCTGAGAATTTCATCATTTTACAATCCTTGTGATCTATATCACTTATTTGAAAATACTAGAACTATTGAAGTGTTTCTAAATGTTTCAAGAAGAGAATCTCAAGAATTGTCACCTCTGCTTTATCAAAGAAATATTGCTATCTGTATCAATTATCTCTCCGCTGAGTTTTTGTATATTCATCTTCATAAAAAGCTTTTATTGAACCAAGGGCTGTTATTAATTTGATTTGTGCCATCAACTGGGTGTTTATTCTTAGCATCCATAGAGATTAATTTTCTTAAGGATCACTTATTCCTTAAATCTTCCAAAGATGTGCACACTCCTAGTCCATCCACCTTGCTGCTAATTGTCATGTTTTTGTTCTTTCCTTCGATATCTCCCAACATTATATATTTTTCTAGAGAATAGATTTTCTCATAATGTGTCCAAAATATGATCGTTTGAACTTGATGATTTGTGTTTGGGAGAATTCTGGATTGATTTGTCCTGTGATACTTTTGCATGTTTTCTTGATTATCATTTATTTATTTATTTATTTATTTGTTTCTTTGTTTCTTTGTTTATTTATTTAGATTTGTCAATCGCTTACAAGATAATAGGTATAAGTATCTACATAGTTATGAATACATGAAATGGATACATATAAGAAAAATAAAAAGAAACAATAGGACATGGCCAATAGGCACATTGGTGCGCTTATGCACGCCCCCTACAGACCTCTTAGGAAAGGGGTGAGGTCAATAGTAGACAGTC
>BHFT01070307.1:0-13026 GCA_004320025.1 Laticauda laticaudata
GATCATAGTTGCCTTTTTTGAAGTTATAATTGGGGATCACATTGTTGTGTTGATTTTTGTGTGGATGTATGTTGAGATAAAAGTCAATCATGCTGTAGTCACTGTATTCCGTAAATTGAATTCAAACTGTTGCAGAAGATCAGATCGATCAATTTGATTCAATGCTGATACTGCATTAAAACAGAGCTGTAATGTTTTAAGTGCATCATCAGTTATATACTGCTTAGGTATATCATCAGAGGTGGTATTTAGCAGGTTCTGAACAGTTCTGGACAGTTGGTAGTGTAAATTTTGAGATGTTCGGAGAACCGGAAAATACCACCTCTGACTGGAGGTTTTACAGTATCCTTCCCCTGCCACATCCACCAAGCCATGCCCACAGAACTGGTAGTAAAAAAATTTGAATCTCACCACTGGAGCATGGATATTAAACTCGTGGCATCACATTGCTGTCACCTGACATTTTGTGACATTTTTTCCCCTTCACAAAGCTGGGTTGGGCATGGCCTATGCATCTGGCCCATGGGCCATCAGTTTGACACCGTTGCACAAGAGGAAAGGCTATTTTGCAAGATCTGGTTCAGGTGCTCAGTGCAGAATCAGGTGATTTTTACAGTTGTCTATGTCAATACACCAGACAATAGAACTGTTGGAACCAGCAGCTGATACAAACATCACAGAAAAATTAATCACCAATCTGGACCCCTGTTGGAGGTCACTCCTGTGCTATACAATGCTGTTGAGTAGTCCACCAGATCCACTTTTCTGATTTAGCATGCACAGACATGAAACCCTGTAATTGGTATATCAGCAGCATCCAAGCTGATGCAACAAAGCACTTCTGAAAGAACTGTAGCATCAATTTAGTGGAAGCTTTAAAGTCTTAAAGCAGAATTTTGAATATAGGGAAAGATTTAAGGGGCAAGAGATTAATCTAATCCTGTCATTTCAGGGCAGTGTCTGGGTTGGCAAGATGATGGAAGTGAAAGGAACAAAACAAAACAGATGCAACTCTGTTAAAACTGAAGCTTGTAAGTCTAACAAGTTCATGGATGGATCAAACACTTTAATAACTGATAAATAAGGAACTGTTATAGCCGGCAGTTAATTAAGCGGGGTTTTCTTATTCTTTTTGTATGGGATTAATTGAATTGGGTTTTCCTTCTGCTTTCACGTCATTCCTTGTCATCTCCAAGAGGCAAAACTTGTGAGATGTGTACTTTGTAATAGGCTACAGTCCTTTCAACATCCTTCCTTCTTTATGTATCCTGGAGTAGTCTCCATCTGTGAGTGGAGCTTTAGAGACATGTCTTTTCACCCTATAAATGAAGAACTGGAGATCTTTATTCTGTGGAGGGTCAAAAATGTCAGGGGTTAATCTGTAGGGGAATCTGTATGGGGGTAAACTGCATGCCTATCAGTGAGTAGGACTGAAACAAACTGTGGCTGAAGTCTGAACAATCAGGGCATCCATTTTCTCTCCTTTGGGAACACCCTTTTCTTCAGAAACTTCTCAGCCCATCCTGACCAAACTCGTCTAGATTTGAAGGCTCTCAACCAACATTTTTTGTCTCAGAACATTTTTTGGTTCTTCACAGCTTTTGCCCATGGCATGTGCTCTGTGAAAGTTTGCAAAAGTTCCAAAGCAAACTGAGGCCAAGGGATATGCTACTTTGTTCTTAGAAGTGAAGGGGTTATGATTAAGAAACATTGAGAAGTTCCTTCACTCAAATCACTGTCAAGCCACAGTCCTGCTTTGAAGATTCATGTTGCCCAGCTTGCTAAAGGCCAACTGCCACTGGAAATTGGGGTAAGAGCTGCATGTGGACAAAAAGTCAGAAGTTGCCCACCCCTGCTATAAAAATGAGGGGAAAGGCTGGATTTGTTTCTCATACCTCTCAGATTTGAATAAAGCAGAACAAAACTATTTGTTACCTTCATATTTCCAATCTGATCTCATTGTCAAAATGATTGATGTTTGATTGATTTACTTTATCATGCAAAACTGAACTAATTTATGGATAATACCCCACTAATATACAGTGTCAGCCACTTTTACATGGCATTTGAAAGATGAAGAGTCATGGATGCATCATGGATCTATTTGCTGCATTAGCCATAATTAACTATAGCAATAGTGCATCTCTGAATGCTTAATGGAGAAAAAAATAAAGACAGGACAATGCTATTTCTCAGTCTGTGAGATTCCTGAAATGACCTCTTAGAACAGGATGGGAGAACAGATGGAAAATAGATGGTCTAGAAATCTAATTATGTTCTTAACCTGCTTTCCTTAGATTTATAAAGAGGAGCATAATAAAAGCAGAGAGAGAGGTTTCTGATATTTTTCTGAGGATGCAAAATGAGGAAAAATAGCTCCAATGTACTATGTGGAACATCAAAGGAGATGAAAAAATATGTAAAATAAAAGGTGAATAGGAAAAGGGTAGAGTCATGCTGTCCTGCTGTAACAAAAATTGCTAAGAGTCAAAAGACTAATGGATTTATTGCAAAAGGTTTTCTTGGCTGTAGTCCACCTTGTCAGATGAAGATGGGGAAAAAAAGGTTGCAAAAAAAAAAAGGATTTTGGAGAATGGCCAGATTTAAAGTACCAGCAAAATACTGCTCCCTTCATTGCTTGGTTCCCTAACGGAGGACCATCCTCAAATAGAAAGAACTGCAGACCCTTGGCAAAAAAAGTGCACCTGGGGCAAAGGCTAAGCAAAAGTTTCCATGGATTGATGGTAACAGTCACTTTTTGTTCCTCTCACAGCAAGACTAACATTCACTTTAAAAATAAATCCTCCATGAAATGCAAAGAAGTTTTAAAGCATGTAGAGAACTGAGAATGAAAATAACCTCTTACAAGAGAAATATATTTTGCCCAAAACTGGAGGTCCAGTTATTGGTGTGGTAGTCTCAGAAACTTTCCTTTCAGCCTGCAAAATCACCACCAATCAATAATAAAGGATGTGGAACATTCTGTCCCGGGAGAATGTAGGACTTGTGTTTCCATTACCCATCATAGGAAAGAATATTCTATGTATAATTCACAATTAAGCAGAATTTTAATGGCTGCCTAGAAGGCAGGTTTTGGCAAGCCACCAATTTGATGCTTTGAGTGGGAGTCAAAGAAGGATTGAGGAAGGTAAGATGGAGAAAAGAACAAGATCCAATTTCAAACTGAATCCAATAAGATGCTGGACTTAATTTTATGAACAGGGTAACTCAACATGCTTGATAAGATCACCTAATGACCCAAGAACTGCCTTCATGTTGTGTTGTAAACTTGGTTTATTTTTAAGTTTTGTTTGCTTTTGGTAATTTCATTTATTTTTAAAATTTTTGTTTGTTTTTGGTATCTTAGGGCAGGGGTCCCCAACCCCTGGGCTGAAGCCTGTTCAAAACCAGGCTGCATGAGCGGTAGGCAACCACATGTGCATGCACAGCTCTACTCACATCAATAGTGCAAAGCTCTGCTCACACAAATGGAGTTGTGCGTGCTTGTGTACATGTATCTGCCACTCACGTGAAACCATTCCCCTCCCTTCTGGAAAGGTTGGGGACTGTTGGGAACTGTTAGGGTATTATATAAAACCTACTTTGGTGTGTGTGTTATTTTGTGTAAAGTATTCCATTGACTAAGTTAAGCAAACCCTTTGAGGCAGCTACACCTGAAGTTCCTATTGAAATTACTCATATCTGAAGTAACTGTTGTTTCTCTAAACTCTATTCTGTCCTTCAGATGAAAGTGTTGTTGTTGCCAGGGAGAAGTTATCCACCTAAAATAAATAAGGAACAATAAAATTCTACTCTTTGGTGAATAGAAGTAGTTTAGAACTGGGAGATGATGAAATAAAATAATAAAATAAAATAAAGTAAAATAAAATAAAATAAATAAATGTTTCCTTGACATCTAGATGTCTAGAGACATAAATTAATTTTAATAGGAGGCAGAACTGAAACCTACCCACTTTCCTCAGTATGGGTACCCTTTCGATATGTGGACTTCAACTCCCAGAATTTTCAGTCATGACAGTTTGGCTGGGGCTTTGTGGAAGCTGAAATCCCTATTTCTGCTAGATTTCAAAATCTAGCAAAAATGTTTATTACAGAGATACACCATCTGTAGCCCTACAGATATATGTAGCTCCCCAAAGCCTTAAATAAAACCCACAGCGCTCCTGCAGACTTTGCTGCAAATCATAATTTTTATAGTACAAAGGGAAAATAATTAAATATGTGGAGGGCGATTTTTAAAGCCCTAATGGTTTTAAATCCAGGCTTAAAATTAACATTCAACTCGTCATGCATACTTTTACTTTGTTGATTGATTCTTGCTCATTTTTTAAATATTACTAGGGTGCATCATTTAAAGGTCAAGCAAGGCCTTAATTCCAGAATGCTGGCCCTTCTGATTTTCCTTTGAAGATAAAACTCTTGAAGAGAAACCGTGGCTTCAATAAGACACCTCAAATGTAAAGAAATATTTGTGCATTTTTGTACATACATACATACATACATACATACATACATACATACATACATACATACATACTGCTTGCCCCAAAAGTTATGTGACAAAAAGACTAGGCAAATTGGTGCCTATTAAAGGTAAACTTTGAAAACTTTAAACCAAATAAGTATATCTTAAAAGAACATTTAACAGACTTTAATAACAAGAGTTGGAAGGGACCGTGGAGGTCTTCTAGTCCAACCCATTGCTCAAGCAGGAGACCCCATACCATTGCAGATAAGTGGCTGTCCAGTGCTGAAGTTAACAGTTTCATGGTTCAGGGAGGAAGATGTAAGATGCTGTCCTCAGAAAAAAAAAGAAAATAATGCACTGAAACTTCAAATCCACATAAAATATGTAACTTCTCCTACCAGTTTATAGCCAGAATCTTTCATTTCCTCTGAAAAATGGAAGCTAATAACTTGCAGACAAATCTTCCTTTACAAAGATGTCATCAATGGCCAAGAGAGATTTACAGGGCAATCAATGCATCTGTCTTCACAAGAAGATACAATTTATTTGCAAAGATGAGCCATGTTGGATTGTCAGTATGCTTTTGCATTTAAAGAAGATGTGGTTAATGCACAGTGCACTTTTCCTTCATTTTAACTTAATTGTCAACTTATTGTCAACAAAGTCAGCTGAAAAAACAAGAAGTGTAAACTGAATTGACTCCAGAGATAATCTGGGATTAGTTTCTCAGAAATCTGAGATTAATTCAAGCTCTAAACAGGTTAATGATTGTGTATGACCATTTCAAAATTTTCCAATACAATGAATATGGAAAAAAGAGGAGATAGCTAGCATGCATTGCCCCATGTATCTTAAATACAGTTAAATGCCTTGTTTCGGCAAATGTCTGGACAAAGCTTAGCACTAGCACCAGCACTAGCACTAGCACTTAGACTTATATACTGCTTCATAATGCTTTACAGAGAGTTAAGCAGTTTACAGAGTCAGCATATTGCCCCCAATAATCTGGATCCCCATATTACCAACTTTGGAAGGATGAGTCAACTTTGAACCAGTGAGAATCAAACTGCTGGTAGTCAGCAGAATTAGCCTATAATACTGCATTCTAATCTCTGTGCCTCCATGGCTCTCAGGTATAAGAATTGAAATAAGGTATTTTATTGTAAAAAATGTAACAAGATAAAATGTGTCTTCATATGCAAACATGAGACCAACGTTCCCTTCTTTATTATCATGTTACAAAGTAGTTCACCATCATGGATGATATATAGAAGATGGAAATAGTACAGGGTAGCTGTTGAAACAAAATTAGCACCATCTGATGCTTCTGTTTGGATGAGAGAAACATAACCTGATGAAAATACATATCAGAATATTTACAGTATTGGAAACCTGGACAATGTTCAAACAGAAGCTAAACATATAGCCTTGAGGTGCTCTTCTTGGTTGTATTAAATTTGTTAACTGAATGCTTAGTTTTAAGCTGTGAAGGAATCATAGCTGTTATAGAAGTAAAAGTCTGACGGGGCTCATGAGCACAAACCCCAGGAAACAGCATGGAAGTAATCTTTGAATTCCAAATAGTGAAAATTTGACAATTCCAAAATTTACTTCTAGGAATATTTGTACACAGGGTAAGACTTAAAGCATGTTCTATAGCTATATCAGTATTTTAACCAAGGGAAGATAACATAAAAAGTTTTGCTAGAATAAAATCAAGGACACTTAATTGGAGAAAGAGGTTAATAGAATAAGTTTGAATTTTTGAATCTGCATTGCACTGAAAGAAGTAAAGTAAAATGTCATTGGAGCAACAAACCCCAGAAATGAAGGGATTCCAAATAAATTGATATGTGTGTTGAAAATAGGATGAAATAAATGGTAAATTATGTTGCTGCTCTTGAAGTTATCCTTAAGTGCTAATTTAATGCAGTCAAGTTTTATACACCATCAAATAGAAAACTGAAATTAATCTTCATTTAGATTCCTTAAAAATAATGTCATTTAATAGATGATCAAAATATAGAGGAGACAGAGGAACTGAAATCTTCATGGATCATACTATCAAGGACAACAGCTATAAACTTTGTCACAAGGGAATGATTGTTTCAAATAGTTAAACTGATCCAAAAGGATCTATTAGCAGATGGTGCACAGAATAATAAATACATAAAGTGGACAAAGAAGGAAGCAGAGGAGGAAGAATAGCAGTCATATTTATGTTATAGATTAGTGAATTATCTTCCTTGTTCATCATAATAACTGGATTTGAATAGAGGAGCCAGATTGGCTCCAGCCAGGAGTGATATGCATTTATTGCTCTTTTTAGAAAAAACATGAAAATATCAGTCACCCTTTTTAAGGGGAATAGGTGGGGTGGAGTCATCTACTATATTCAATTTGAATTAACATTTTTCCCCTTTTTTAATAAAGGATCTTGAGAGTTTTCACACAAAACACATGCGATCATTCTCAAATTATCATTATTTTGGACACATTATACAAAAATCTATCTGGTGAGATGGAAGGAAAGGGAAGGAGAAGACAACCGGAGTCAGGATGGGTGGGCTTAATTATTGCAGCTCTCGGTGCACCATTGGGAGATCAGAAGGATCAAATCACCCTGAAAAAAGCTTTATATGTGAATCATTAAGAGTCAACATTGATGGGATGATGTATAATCAAATTAATCAGTCTATCAACCATTCAATAAATCAGTAAAATGTGATGGCAGCACATAACATGCTAAATCATGCACACACAAAAATGAAAACCAACCAAGTGTGTACAACATTAGTTCTGCAAATGCAATTATTAATAGTTTTTAACTGTTTTGGATAAAATGTATTGCATGAATTTAAACTGGACTGCTAAACACAAGGATGCTATTAAAAGAAATGCGAAATGTTTTAATGCTTTGATAGTAATAGTAACTTTGGTCTCCAGAAATGGAGATCTTGCAGGGATTTACAAACATAGCAAACATAAAATAGTTGTATACAGAGAAAGCTTTATTTTATTCTTTTTTTCTTTCTCTTTCCATAAACACACACACATATGTGACACCACTGCTTGACTACAGAATAATACATGGACCTCATGCATCCCAGTAGTAGCATTACCACAATTCACCTCATGCAAATTGAGATGCATGGACTTCATGCATCACAACTTCTATATTCCTGATGGCAAACCGATGGCACACATGCCACAGATGGAACGCAGAACCATTTGTGCAAGCACATAAGCCCCAGCCAAACTTACTTGCACCATGCATGTGCGCACCTCTAAGCTGATTTTCAGCCCATTTTCACCCTCCCAGGGGCTTGAGGGAAGCATCTGCAGTCTTGGGAGGGTGAAAAATGGGCCTTCTGGAAATACAAGAAGTGCCCGTTTTCAGCCTCTGAAGGGCCTCTGGAGCCTGGGGAAGGCCATTTTCACCCTTTCGGAGGCTTGAGGGAAGCCTCTGCAGCCTTGGGAGGCTGAAAATGAGTCTTCCAGAAGTACCAGAAGTGCTGAAATGGACCCATTTTCAGCCTCCCAGGGCTTCAGAGGCTTCCATCGAGCCTCCGGGAGGCCAAAAACAGTCTCAAACGGGTTGAAAATCAGCTGGGAGGCATGCACATGTGCAGTGTAGATAAGGGGATGGGGTGGGGATGTTGCACATACATATGCAAGGGGGGCAGGGCGCATTATGGGTTGTGGATGCTGGCGCTTTCGGCACACCATAATAAAAAGGTTCACCATCACTGTTCTATATGGTGTCAACAGTAACTTGGGAAGCATGTAGAAGGCCTACCTGTCACAAGAAAACTGCAGCGGCCAGCCCCTGCCTCGTTGATGATGTTGCAACTGTAATTTCCATAACTGTCCCTTGATAGGCTCCTGATTATATACTCTGTGGAGTCTTGAGCATCAAATCTTCCTGTCCGAAGAAGCTTGCTGCCCAATCGCCACTCAAAGGTCAAAACCCGAGTTGGATAAGCCCTCAGCACCCGGCAGCTCATGGTCACACTTCGGCCTTGGCCTTGTCGAATCTCAAGGAATGTTGGTTCAACAGCAGGTGGGTCTGCAAGAGAAAAGAATGAGGGGGTGGGTGAACAAAAGGGGACACAGCAAACATACACCTCCTCCTACCCTGATTCCCTCATATCTGACTAATTTTGCACTGAAAATAAACTCCCGAGTTAATCAGTTTGCCAATCATTTCACTTCAAAAGATTAGTTAACAGAGCTGCTTTTGAAAACCATTTAAAAGTTACATTTGGTCCAGCAGTGGAACCTATATCTGTTCCACTACTGATTTGGTGATCGTGCACGCGCACCAAATACACATGCACAGCTTTCCACACACCAGCTGAGGCCTGCAGTGCCAATCAGCTGAGAGGATAAAGAAGAGAAAAGCACAGGGGCATGTGGGGGGGGGAGTTGAGTATCCAAGGGAGCATCTATTTCCAGTTGTCTCTGCCCTCTGAGTATGTTCTGGCAGAATGAGTACGCTCCATGTATTAAACCCTGACGATATTAATATTGGAACCCTGTGGGACTAAAGAACCATGCCTTAAAAGATAAACAGAGTTGGAAGGGACCTTGTAGGTCATGTAGTTCAATCTCCCACCCAAGCAGGAGACCCGACACCATTTTTGACAGGTGGCAGTTCGGTCTCTTCTTGAAGCATCCAGTAATGAAGCTCCCACAACTTGCGAAAGCAAGCTGTTCCATTGCTTGATTGCTCTCGCTGTCATAAAATGGAACTCAACCTAAAGGAGACTTTCCTTGAAAGAAGACAACATGCACAAACATTGCTATCAATTCAATTCCAGGTTAATTTCAAGTTGCTGAACATGAACTTTAATTTACCTCAACTGGCTGGTTGCTGTATAAAGTTGTCATGTGAGGCTGGTATTCACAGGGAAAGTTGGGGAAAATACAACCATTACATTACCATCAGAGGCAGAGGTGCTATTCAGGAAATTCTGACCAGTTCTGGAGAACTGGTAGCGGAAATTTTGAGTAGTTCAGAGAACTGGCAAATGCCACCTCTGACTTGCCCCACCCCCATCTATTTTCTGCCTCTTGAATCCCAGCAGATTGGCTGGGTCTTCTTTTGTTGCCCTGCACAGGAGAATGGAGCTGGAAAGCAGGTTAGTGGGGTGGGGAGGGAATGGGATTTTGCAGTAACCTTCCCCTACCTCACCCATCAAGCCATGCTACACCCACCAAGCCACACCATGACCACAGAACTGGTAGTAATTTTTGTTGAATCCCACTATTGATCAGAAGGCATTACAGTATGATGTGAAGGCAGCAGAAGCCATTCCAAAGGAATCAATGAAGTGAATAAAGCATGGATTTAACATTGAACTAAGTATCCATGCTTGAAGCTATAACAGATTCCAATATCTTTAAGTGTGCAATTGGGAAAACCAACTTTAAGCCAAAAGAAATGAGGAGCCCAATCAAAGAAGCAGGAAGACAGGTTCTCTCACTAATCCCAGATTCCAAGATACCACTATCCTTATCTCTTTTTCAATGAACACACCAGTTCAGATGCCAATCACAGAATACTATTTAGCTGGGTTTTAATCAGGGGCGAAATTAAAAAAAAAAAACCCTAACAGCTCTGTGGGCGTGGCTGTTGGCATGACTTTATATAATAGTAATAGCAACCAGGAGCAATCAGGGGCAATTTTTTTACCAATTCAAATTGACCCTACCATCTCTCCTGAGGTGGGCAGAGGTGGTTGAATTTCACCCCTGGTTTTAATGTTATATATGGGTTGATTTTTGTTAGCAAATCCTAGAAATGGAAAAATGAGATGGGCAATATATATATATATATATATATTTGTTTTGTTTTAAGTTTTTGCGGGTACTTACATGTATGCTGTTCAGCTTCCTTCGGGTGTTATCCCACGTCATTGTAGTTGTGCTTTTAAAGTTGGAGCAACGTTTCAGCATCTGCCATCATCAGGCTTCTGTATTGAGTTTGTATATATTTTGTATACATACATTCGTATGTATGTTCGTATGTATTGAGTTCATACGAACTCAATACAAAAGCCTGATGATGGCAGATGAGATTCTGCCGAAACGTTGCTACAACTGCAATGTTGTGGGATAATACCTGAAGGAAGCTGAACAGCATACACACACAGAGAGACACGCACGCACGCGCACACACACACACACTCATATATATATATATATGTTTTTTGTTTGCTTGTTTGTTTGTTTGTTTTTACATACGATCTCAATACAGAAGCCTGATGATGGCAGATGAGATTCTGCTGGAACGTTGCTACAACTTTAAAAGCACAACTACAATGACGTGGGATAATACCTGAAGGAAGCTGAACAGCACACACACACACACACACACACATACACACACACACATATATATATATCACAACTCAAATAATTTTTCTTTTTTCTACCTGATGGCAATGAGATTCAGAAATTACCCACTTGAGCGAATGAACTATATTACCATTTCCAAGGAAAGTGAAATTTCCAAATAGCCCCTTCCGCTTTGAAATGACAATTAGCCACTTTAGGTTTCTGGCCTACGTTTCATGGGAGTTGGCCTGCCATCTCTTGATGGTGAACCTGCCCCATTTTTACTTGCTTTCAAGCTATATTAATGGACCAGAACTGCCACGCCTACAGTGAATCCAAGACCTTTGCAGTTATGTTACAAAGATTCAGTGTGAATGGCAGGTGAGAGATTTGATGATTTCCACTGTGACTAGAGTTACAAGTCATTTGGATTCCTCAGGAGGAGGCTGATTAAAGTTCCCTCTCTTTCTTTTTCCTTTACCTTTCCTCATCTAAGAAAAAAGAAATAAATAAATTTTAAGTAATTCTCTAGGCAGTTTTTTTTTTCTATGAAAAGTAAGAGTTCATCTGGACAAGTTTTTTTAATGAATTAATTCAATGCAAAGATATCCCTTTTTACTATTATTTTTATTTTTATTATCAGTTCTCAAATGCTTTGATGAAAGCTCTTCTGGTTTTTTCCCCCAGAGAATTACACCTTGGAGAAACTATCCTGGATATAATGCTGTGTACTTTTAAAATTACAAATTGGCCAACAGTTGTGTGAGAATCAGATTAAGACCAACCTAAGGAACTATACATAACTATATCAAATATAAACTTAAAAAAGATCAACACTAAATTACAAGCTATATAAGAATATTATTTACTTATGAACAGGATAAGAGAAAAAAAGGCAAAATTTCAACAGTTTTTCATGAATTTTTAAATGAAAATGATAAGGAAAATTGCAAAGTTTATAAGTGAAATAAGGGAAAGGTTATGAGGAAAAAATGCAAAAACTGAAGCTGAAGGTGATATGGAAAGAATTAATAAAACAATAACTAGACAAAAGAACTCTGTGGCAGCCCGCCCCCCTTTCCCTTGGTTCTCTAAGCAGTTGTTTATTTTGCTTTATCCAGGGTGGTGAGAATGTATCCTATGATCTGGTTCCCACTTATGTTGAAATCCCAAGAAAAGATATTCCTTTTTCAGACAGAAATGCAGACTTCAAAATGATGGAAAGGTGGCTAATGGCAAAAAAAAAAATCAGCTGCAGCAGCTTCTTCCATCTGGAACAATAAAGTCAGCTCAAAAATGCTAACAAGAGAGATTTGACAGAAGTCCTCAATCACCCAGAGAAAAAGAAAAGCAAATTTGCAAGAAAGAGAAAGAAAAGAAACCGCAAGACCGATTTTCAGCACAGTAATAATGTAATATTCTCTCTCTCTTCCCCTCCCTCCCTCATTCTCTCTGTGACTTGTGGCATCATTTCCTATAAAACTCAATTCTCTCTCTCTCTCTCTCTCTCTCTCTCTCTCTCTCTCTCTCTCTCTCTCTCTCTCTCTCTCTCTCTCTCTGTGTGTGNTTCTCTCTCTCTCTCTCTGTGTGTGTGTGTGTGTGTGTGTGTGTATGTGAGAGAGAGAGAGAGAGAGACTCATGGCATCATTTCCTATAAAGCTCAATGAATAGTTTCACAGTCTTTCACACATGATTGACTGATTTTTTTAAAGGTGTATTACAAACAAGCAATACCATTTATTTTTATCAGTGTGTTGACCCCACAGATAGATTTACTCCCCAACAATCTAAATCTAACCTGCCCTTTTGAGTCTCTTAATGATGTACTCATCCACTTTGCTTTTGGTGCTCCTTTTCTTCTTTTTCTTCTGAGCATTGGAGCCTTTTCCAGAACTGAGCCTTTTCATACTGTTTCTGAAGTAGGATAACTTGAGTCTGGTCATTTGTGCCTCAAGTAAAAACTCTAGATTGATTTGTTCAATGATCCATCCATTAATTTTCTTCCAGTTTGAGCTTTGGTGACAGACCAAAATCTGTGATTGTGCGCAGTTTCGATCTGTGCTCGCTGCTGGAGTGCCCTGAGCTGGCTGGTTTTGGGGCTAAGCCACCCCATAGAGATGGTGAAGAGGGGGGAGACTGCCAGCAGGGTTGAGGAGAGTCGCATCTCTCCTCCCCAGCTGGCCATTACTCCCTTT
>BHFT01070308.1:0-7500 GCA_004320025.1 Laticauda laticaudata
CAGCCCTCCAAGGTTAGATCCGATTTCTCTCTCTCCCACCCTCAGCAAGCCACTGTCAGTCAAAATTCGTATTAGTCGTCCACTGGATTTAAAATTATGAGCTTGGTGGTCCCTGAGGTCCAAAAGGTTGGCAACCCCTGTTCTGGAAGATGGCAGGCTAGGTGAGGCTGCCTTGACACGAGACCAGTTTCTCTTTACATCTCCTATTCTTAGTTTCCCTGGGAAATCAATAACACCCTGGCTTAGCTTTCTCTGGTTGAAATAGGTTGACTCTGTGCTTTCCGCACTTGACATTTGGTGAGGGTCCTTGTGGCCCAGCCTCAGGAGGAATGGTCTAAATTCCATGTCATGCTTCAGAACATGCCTGCTAGAATCTCTCCAGGAGACAGCTTACCAAAAGGAATATATACATATATATGGGTGGATAAATAATTAAAATAAATGCAATCACAGTTGACCTCTTCTAAGGACAAACATCTAAGAAATGAAGAACTGCAGGACTCAGTTAAAAGAAAGAAAGAAAGTGAGCAGCTTAGGGAAAATTTATGTTGGACGTTCTATAAATCACAGATTTATTTTTTTTTTAAACTGAACACAAAAAATCATGGGAGAATTGGCAAATCCCCCCTACCCCCAAAAAATCCCCCAAGATGCTGATCATCTATGGAGATTCTCAGCCATCCAGGTCATGGTTCTCTGAAAGGTGCCTTTTTTTCAAGAGGCAACCGGACTTTCTGGTTTTTCTTTGAAGACATTTCGCTTCTCATCCAAGAAGCTTCTTCAGCTCTGACTGGATGGTGGGGAATGGAAGGATTTATAATCCTTGCAGACAGCTGGTCATTTGCATCTTTTTAGAGGGTCGTTGAAGCCACTTGGAGGTTTATCTCTGTCGGAGGGATCTGACATCATCTACCACCTGTCTGCAACACAGTCTTTTCAGCCATTCCAAGGAAGGCTCCACAGCCATTTGCACTACTCGGGTGACCCTGAGTAGTTTGACTCAGACAAACCTCCAAGTGGCCTCAATGACCCTCTAAAAGGACGCAAATGATCAGTTTTTCTTCAAGGAGTGTAAATCCTTCCATTTCCTCACCATCCAGTCAGAGCTGAAGAAGCTTTTTGGATGAGAAGCAAAACATCTTCAAAGACAAACCAGAAAGACCAGTTGTCTCTTGAAAAAGCCCCTTTGGGACAAGGTGCTGATCATTGATTCCTGTTCGCTGAAGTCTCTGCAAGAAATGATCCTTGGTAGGGACTTGTTACAGGTAATCTGGAATATCATCCCTCAATCTAATGGAATTCCATCTCTCTCCTAGTTATCATGGTCAACAGGCAGAGATGGTGGGAGTTACAGGTAGTCCTTAAATTATGGCCATTCCTTTAATGACTGTTTGAAGTCGTGTTGGTGCTGAAAACAGTCATGACTGTTTTTTGCAATGAGGATCATGGCAGAATTTCCTGCGATCAGGTGATTAAAACTTGGAGGCTTGGCTACTGGCATGTACATATGACTGTTGCAATCATGTCATCTCCACTTGCAATCTTCCCACAAGCAAAGCCAATGGGCAAAGCTGGATTTGCTGAAGGTTGGCATGATTCTCTTGATGCCATCAGAAAAAAAAAAGGTCATAAATTCAAGCACAACTCACTTAACAACCTCATGCCTAGCAAAGAAATCCTGATTGTGGTCCTGATTGTGCTGTCGTGTCCCTGTCGTAACCTGAATCTTTGGGGATAGATGAGCTGGAACTGGAGCTGACAGAAATTGAGGGGGTGGTTTCGTTGGCTTCGGAGGAAAATGGGGACGAGCAGGCCCAGTCAGGCCAGGGCCTTTCAAGATTGGGTCGGCTTGTAGGCAGGGAGAATAGGGGCAGGATGACGAGAGGTTAAGCAGGGAACATAAGAGACAGAGCTCAGGTGATGAGAAAGGACCACCCCCTCCTGATCCCCGAGCACAGGGAGTGGAGAGAAGGCGAGAACAGTGTAGACTGACACAACTACTCGGGAGGAGAACATCCTGCCCCTCTTCACAAGGCACACCTGGGAACTGAGACTTAAGGAGCCTCTGTAGGGAGGGGCATTTGTTGGGAACAAATGCTGAATTCCTGGAGTGTTGAGTGCAGATTGATTTTTGGATTCTTGCTTTGCTTCTTGGCTTTCTGGACTCTTCGACTTGCCTGCTGGATTTTCTTGCTTGCAGCCATGGTGCTCACAGTATTGGACTGGACTATTTGCAGCCAGAGGCATGTGTGTGTGTGTGTGTACGCATACATGTCATCCCTTGGCTCTGGCCAGAAACGTGGGAGAATTTGGGGGCACTTTGGAGCAATAAAGGGGCGGTTGGAACTGCTAGCTACCTGTGTTGCCTCTGTGCCCTGCCCGGGATCATCACACTGCTAGTTCCAGGAAGACTGCCTCTACTGGCCATCCATTGGAAGATGATTAACAAGTTGAACTTACTCCATAGGGCAGATGGGGTCCACTTATTGTCAGAAGTCCCCCAGGAAGATCTTCACGCCATTATGAAAAACTCTTTTGCCGTTGTTAACAGTTCCATATCCGAAGGGATGTCAGCTGCAATTTTAGAGGTAATTTTTCCTTAACTTCCAGGTGGGGAGAACTGTGTTGGGCTTGGAAACCTTGGAAACCTGTGTCCTCCTTCTGTTGATGTTCCTTAACTCTAAAAAGATGTAGAGCGTAGACCAAGGTTCTTCAAACTTGGCAAGTTTAAGATTTGTGGATTTCAACTCCCAGAAATTCCTGAGCTATCATGACTTGGAGGAGGAATTCTGGGACTTGAAGTCCACAAGTCTTAAAGCTGTCAAGAGATAGACTACTAAGTGTTGGAAGGGACCTTGGAGGTCTTCTAATCCCACCTCCAAACTTATACCTACTTCTGGAGGCAAAGTCGTTCCGCTGATGAATTATTCTCGCTCTCGGGAAATATCTCCTTCATGCCAGGTTGCTTCTTTCCTTGATTAGTTTCCTTCTATTGCTCCTTCGGGTGCTTTGGAGAATAAGTTGACCCCACCCTCTTCTTTGTGGCAGGTTGATCCCCCCTCTTTATTGGTCTCCTCTTCCTTTGAATTGTGAAACAGCTAAATAGCTGACTGAACTGGCAGCCTTTCAAATATTGGAAGACTGCTATTATGTCACCTCCTAAACTTTCTCTCCGTTAGACTAGATATACCCTGCTCCTTCAAACATTCATTGTATGGTTTAGCCTCCAAATCTTTTGTCATCTTTGTGACTCACTCTCTCTCTCTCTCTCTCTCTCTCTCTCTCTCTCTCTCTCTCTCTCTCTCTCTCTCTTTTTCTCTCTCTCTCTCTCTCTCTCTCTCTCTCTCTCTCTTTCTTTCTTTGGTCAAACACACAAAGCTGTTTGAACTGTTTTGTGAACTTGACCAGTGATGTTGAGTTTGCATTCCCGTTTGGCCCATTGACTTGGATCTTCATGGAGATCCAGAATACAGACAGACAGAAAGACAGATGCACACCCACACAAACACACATCCACACAAACACACATCCACACACACACACACACAGGGAGAAGGGGAGAGGGAGTGAGAGAGAGAAAGAAGGAAAAAAAGGAGTGAGAAAGAGAAGGAGAGAGAGAGAGGAAGAGAGGGCAAAAAAGGAGTGAGAGAGAAGGAGAGGGAGAGAAGAGAGAGAAAGAGGGAGAGAAAGAAGGAGAGAGAGAAAGAGGGAGTGAGAAAAAGTAAGAGAGAGGGAGAGAAGAGAGAAAGAGAGAAAGAAGGAGAGAAAAGGAGTGAGAGAGGGAGAGAAGAGAGAAAGAAGGAGAAAGAGGAAATGTGAGAGAGAGAGAAAGAGAGAGAGGGAGAGAAGAGAGAGAATGAGGGAGAGAAAGGAGAGAGAGAGAAAGTAGGAGAGAGACCGAGAGAGAAAGTTAGAGAGAGAGAGAGACTGCAGAGGGGAAAACACAACTGAAACTTTTGCTCTCAAATAAAACCCCCTGAATGAAGCCCATTGTGTACTGTTTAAATCAACCCTATTATTAAAAGTCAGTTCTGATTTAGTCTGCCAATTACAAGCAAGAGAGGCCAATTTTCCTTTGCTGATTTATTGGTCTCTTCTTCCTTTGAATTGTGAAACAGCTAAATAGCTCACTGAACTGTGAACACCTCAAAGTTGGGGTGCCAAGAGAAAAGTTTTAAAAATCAAGAAGAAAAAAGCAAGTCACAAAGAACATAAGTTTCCACTTCCTTTTCACTATCTTCAAAAGGTCAGATAATCTCTCTGGATTTCCTACCCGAAGAAGCTGGAAATCAAATTCAGGAAGGTTTCGACAAGGTTAAAAGCCCTTGGGGCTCAACTCCCCTCTTTAAACAAGACCCTGAGGATTTGCAGTTTGGAAAGAAAAATAATCGCAACCAACTCCAAGATTCTCCCATG
The DNA here is from genome assembly GCA_004320025.1 of Laticauda laticaudata. Lineage (NCBI taxonomy): Eukaryota > Metazoa > Chordata > Lepidosauria > Squamata > Elapidae > Laticauda > Laticauda laticaudata. The sequence goes on from BHFT01070308.1 coordinate 4,417, forward strand.
GAGATTACAGGTGAAAGAAAATTCAATGGGAACCAGCTTTGAAATGCAATTTCTTCCCTCTTCTGTTGGTGCTCCAGAGCCTTTTTTTTTTTTTAAATTTAGCCCATTTATTGCTTGGATGGTCTGTCTTGAGATTGCAAAGTTTGNGAGCCTTTTTTTTTTTTTAAATTTAGCCCATTTATTGCTTGGATTTAGCCCATTTATTGTCTGTCTTGAGATTGCAAAGTTTGAATTTTAGATGTTTCGCATGATCACTGAACCGGTTGTTACACCACCAGCATCCCACAACTGAATAGAATAGAATAGAATAGAATAGAATAGAATAGAATAGAATAGAATAGAATATGGAGAATGGAGAATAGAATAGAATAGAATAGAGAAAGAATAAGGAAATGGAATGGAATGGAATAGAATAGAATAGAATATGGAGAATGGAGAATAGAATAGAATAGAATAGAATAGAATAGAGAAAGAATAAGCAAAGAATGGAATGGAATAGAATAGAATAGAATAGAATAGAATATTAGAAGAATAGAATGGAACGGAATGGAATGGAATAAAATAGAATTAGGGATAGGGATAGGGATAAGAATAAAATGGAATGGAACGGAACAGAACAGAATAGAAGCTGGAAGGGACCTTGGAGGTCTTCTAGTCTAGCCCCCTGCTCTTGCTGGAGAACCTATACCATTTCAGACAAGTGACTGTCTCTAGACTCTTCTTAAAAATCTCCAGTGTTGGAGCCCCCACAACTTCTGCTACCAAGCTGTTCCACTGGTTAATTGTCCTCCCTGTGAGGAAGTTTCTCCTTAATTCCAGGTTTCTTCTCTCCTGGATTACTTTCCATCCATTGTTTCTTGTCCTGCCCTCTGGTGCTTTGGAGAATAATTTGACTTCCCTCTTCTTTGGGGCAGCCCCTCAAATATTGAAATACTGCAATCATGTCTCTCCCAATTCTTCTTTTGTTTAGAATTCATCTGTTTGATTAGCCGGTTTCTTTAAAGGTCTGTCTTCGTTTTTTTGCATTTAATTCTGCCCAGTTTCTCTTAGACAATCTGGCCGACTGCGACAATAAAGAAAGACCAAAGAAAGACAACTTGTGAAGGCAGGGGCTGTTTTCATTAGTGCAGGTTTTCCTACCTGAGATGGCCAACAGGCAGAAACGCCATCTGTCAAATGCCTATTTCATTAACCAAGACTGCAGTTTGGCCTGCAAGGATATAAATGGAACTGCAGCCCAGGGAGGCGGGTTGGATGAGGAAAAATAAATAAGTGCTGTTTTGAACCCTTTTGATTAAAAAGAAGAAGAGGGAAGAGAGAATACAGGATTATCTCAGGCCACATTTATGCAGCTTCTAGATAATGAAGATCTCTAAAGCCCGTGGGAAAGGAAGTTTGAACATGAGCCAAGAAGAAAGTAATTCCGATAATAATAACAATGGCACCCTAGGTTCTTGGGAAGAACTTGATGTGTATGAAAGACCAACATCAACTAAACAACTGGCAGTTATGACTTCATGTTGGGAACAAATGTCAGGAGTCGAGAACCAAGAAACACGGAGAGTTTCTTCTGAGCGGTTTCCTTTACGTTCCTTACCTTCAGACAGAATCTTGCCAGACTAAAGCAATTCTTCCCACCATTAAAGGTATGACCAATAGATTAACATAGTTGGAAGGGACCTTGTAGGTCATCTAGTTTGATCCCCCCCATCCAAGCAGGAGACCCTACACCATTTCTGACAGATGGCAGTCCAGTCGCTTCTTGAAAGCCTCCAGTGATGAAACTCCCATAACCTCTGAAGGCAACGTCTGTTCCATCAGCTGATTGTTCTCACTGTCAGAAAATTCCTCCTTTATTTCCAGGTTGAATCTCTCCTTGATCTGTTTCCATCCATTGTTCCTTGTTTGGCCTTCAGGTGTCTTGGAAAATAGCTTGACCCTCTCCTCACTGTGGCAACCCCTCAACTGTTGGAACATATGCTCTGAGAACTTCGACAAAGGAGCCCTCTTAACTCTCTTCCTCCCAACCAAACTCTCTAAACTCTTGGTTCCTCCACAAAGCAGCCCCTCCCTCCTGGAAATCCAGACTACATTCCACACCACATCTGATACATTTTGCAGAATTAGAGAGTTCCATCCTTATAATTTGGCCCTGGGGTTTCAAGAGGTGAAGGTACAAAGGGAAGAAAAATAACAATACATGATCAACTGAATGTAGTTTGCTTCTGAAAAGCGTGAACACAATGGAAGGAAATAAAAACAGAGTTGGAAGGGACCTTGGAGGTCTTCTAGTCCAACCCCTGCATAGATAGGAAACACTACACCATTTCAGACAAATGGTTGTCCAAACTCTTCTTAAAATTTTCCAGTGTTGGAGCAGTCACAACCGCTGGAGGCAAATTGTTCCATTGATTAATTGTTCACAGTGTCCAAAATTTTTTCCTTAGTTCTAAGTTGCTTCTCTCCTTCATTAGTTTCCATCTGTTGCTTCTTGTCCTGCCTTCAGGTGCTTTGGAGAATAGCTTGACTCCTTCTTTGGGGCAGCCCCTGAGATATTGGGAGATTGCTATCCTGTCTCCCCTGGTCCTTCTCTTCCCTAGACTAGCCAGGCCCGGTTCCTGCAACCGTTGTTCATATGTTTTAGTCTCCAGTCCCCCAATCATCCTGGTTGTTCTTCTTTCCACTCTTTCTGGAGTCTCAACATCTTTTTTGTTTTTAATTGTGGCAACCAATACTGGATGCAGTATTCCACCTTGTGAAGCGTCACATTCTAGTGCATCCAAATTACAGGTATTTTTAATCACACGGTCACCTTACTCAGGGAAAGGACAACTGCCTTAAAATTGCCAGTCATTTAGGGCAGTAATTGTGTACTGCACAAACCACTCAGGTAGGTTTGGTTGGTACAAAGCCAAGCCTTCCCCTCCTGCCTTCGCCATCTGCCACCGTAGTTCCTAATGATGTAATAGAAGGTTATGGGTGTGGGTGTATGAAACAGGTCCAACAAATGAGTTTGATGCAGATACAGATTAACAGAGTTGGAAGAGACCTTGTAGGTCATCTAGTCCAACCCCCCGCCCAAGC
>BHFT01070308.1:11723-27164 GCA_004320025.1 Laticauda laticaudata
GGGGGGGGGGGGGGGGGGGGGGGGGGGGGGGGAGGGAGGAATTACGGGGGAATTAATCCTGTTGATCCCATAAATTAGATTTCAGTTCTCCATCAATAATCGGATACGTGCAATAATGCTATGCTTTTAAAGAATAAAAATACGGACCCAGATTAAATAAAACCACCAAGTAAAAAATACATTTTCTCTTAAGCCTTTCTTTTTGTGAAAGCATGATGAATGCTGTTAAGTATAGTCAGAAAGTTAAATCTTCCGTTTTCATTAGTCCTTCATGTAACTATCCCTTTCTGAAAAAAAAAAATATCAAGAAAAATCTTGCGCTTAATATGTTCCTCCACCCCTCCAAAGTCGGTTGTTTCCTGAAAGGTTCAGGAATGAATCTTTTTTGTGATATAAGTTATAGCAGGTTTTTTTTCCCTTGAATCTGAACATTATGATGATGTTTTTAATGTGTCCATGAGGTCCCAGGAGCCAAGACCAGAGAGAAAACAATATCTTACTTCAGGCTTTAAATTGGTTTTTTTTTGTGGTGGTTGGTTTTTGTTTTTGTTTTTGTTTTTTTTGGCAAATCGTCTTGTGATCAAAGTTGGGCAAGATGGGGAGGTTCAAGTACCCTTTTGAGAATTTTAGGCAGGGTGAACGTCTGTGTTCCCCTCCTGCCAAGATCTACTATTAACAGCTAAGAATTCTCTTTTAACACACACACATATACACACACACACACGGGGAGAGAGAGAGAGAGAGAGAGAGGGAGGGAGGGAGAGGGAGAGAGGCAGGCAGGCAGGCAGACACACACTTTGGTCTCTTTGCTTCTTTTCCTCCATTCTTTCATCGGTCAGAAGAAATGGAAGAAATAAACAATACCAAAAGAGGAGATTATGTGTATGTCGGAGTTGAACTATGAGAGGTCCTTGGTACTCTCTGAGCTTGGTTATTTTCTTGAAGACATTTTATGACCCAACTGAGGAACATCATCAGTACTAGAAGGGAGTGAGGTTTGTGAAAAAGAGGAGGAGGAGAAGGAGGGGGGGGGAAACTGTTCCTTGGTGCTCTCTGAGCTTGGTTGTTTGCCTGCAGACGTTCATGACGCAACTTGGTTACATCATGAGCGCTAGAAGGGAGTGGTATTTAGGGATTAGAAGAGGAGGAGGACTGTGAGGTCCTCAGTGCTCTCTGAGGTGGTTGTTTTCTTGACAGCACGTCATTACCCAACTAGGGAACACTACCAGTGTTGCTACCTGATGATGTTACCTTGTTGGATCAGCAAGAAAACCACTAATCTCAAGAGAACATCAAGGATGCGACATGTTGAACTGTTTTGGAAAACCATGTTGGGAAATTTTCTGGTAGAATATGAGTCTGGCAATGCATCTGCTTCCTAATCTGGTGTACCCTTGAAAACAAAGCTTTCTTGGGAACTTTGGAGAAGTACTGCCCTTATTAGTCATAGAACTCTACTGATAATTTCCCACTCCATTCTCTTCCTTTTCAGGAATTTGTCCAGCAGGCCAAAACTTTGATGAACGACCCAGTTTTGTACAAAGAGATTGTAAGAAAGGCACATGAATATGTCCTGAAGCACCATTCATGTGAGAAAGAAAGGAAGGTCTATCAGAACCTTATTTTGAGACTTCATGAATGTCCTTGTATCAAAAAACCATGAGTTACCAAACACCGTGGTCAACCAAATCATCTGATTTGTCTTCCTTAATGTTATTACCATTGTGATTTTGTAGATTTTGTTATCCTTCAGAGTCAAAATGTAAACCTCTACAGCCTGGCAGCTTCCAGGAGCATGGGACTTCTGTTCCCATAATCCCCCTACTAGTCATCACCAAAGGACTATGGGAACCGAACTCAAACACATTACAGAACCCCAAGTTGAAAAAAATCCTAAACATACAATCAATCTACTGTTTATTGTTGACTGAAAACACTTTATAGATTTTTATTGCATGAAGCATAAGAAATTGAACTTTGTGGTTGGGATGAAATTTGTGGTTGGGATGATTAGAAGGAATAGATGACGGAAAAATAATTATGCTGTAGCCCACAGAGCAAGGGGTAAATTTAAAATTGTTTTTATAACTGATGTAGTAAAAATATATATATTTTTGTTCTCTCTTACTTTTCCATTTTTATTTCCTTGATTTTTTTTCTTCCTTTCTTTCCTCCTTATCTCCCTTCCTTCCTTTCTTCCCTCCCTCCCTCATTCTTTCTTTTAATCTATATTAGTTTTCATTGCTTTTTATCCTCTTTTTAAAAAATTCTTCATAATTTGTATGCATCAAAATTGCATGCATATAATGCATTAAATAAAACAATCTGCCTGAATGATAGTGCAAGGTTGAGGTTATGGTAACGAATAGTGAATATCTGCATTATTTGGGGTAGTTTCACCTGCATCTCTACCCAGATACACAGATACTCAATGAGGGCTCTCTGGAGCAATGGTGGTCTGCAGAAAACTGTCACTCCCAAAGCACCTCCCAAAGCAATTAATCCAGGCTGCACAGGAACACAAAGCTTGCGTCGCTTGCATTGCAAACAATACGAGGTAGTGAGGGGAGGGGGGAAAGGGCAGAGGGGGGAATTTGCCCCACTTGCCCCACATGCCTCGCCTGGCCACTGGGCTGCTTCTTTCTGCTTCTTTTGGCTACACACAAGGAAAGCAGCAAAAGTCTTTCTCTCCCCCAAACTCTGCCAGAAATGAGTCTTTGGGACCCTGCAAGGACTCCTGCTCCAAGAGGCTGCGCCATTCTGGCGGAGTTTGGGGGAGAGAAAGAAAGACTTCTGCTGCTTCTGCTGTTTTCCTTGCATGAAGCCAAAAGTCTCTCCCCTCTCCCCCCCCGAGAACAGAGCTGGAGACGGTATCCTGTGATCCCAAATAAAGAATGATCCGGTAGGAAAACAGGGTGGGGGATTTTCCTGCAGACTTTTTTGGGGATTTTCCTAGGGTCTCTGGTCCACAGAAATTAAAATTATGAGTTTCGTGGTCCTTGAGGTCCAAAAGGTTGGCAACCCCTCCTCTAGAGCATTATATGAAGCCCTAACTAGGAAGAGTGAATTAAGCATCAACCCTCAACAAAATTATCTGACTCTTTGTGGCTATGGATTCACAGCTCATTCCTTTCACCCAACTCTCGAAGACACAAACTCAAATTTGAACCTAATGAGCCAGTTTTAAATCCACAGCTGTTTCCAGCAAGAAAGAAAGAAAAATGACAACTTTAAAGGTTGGTTTGTTTGTTTTTTTAGAAAAGGAGTCGCTTATCTCAGTGCAAAGAACGGGAATGAGAAAAATTTAATTTCCTCTTCTTGTCAGCTGGAGTTGCAGAGGTAGTTTTACACACACATGTGCGTGCACACACACGCTCCTTTCCCTGCGGTAGGTAACTACATTAAAACAAAAAATGAATTGGACTCTATTGGTCCAAACCAGCCAATAAAAAAGATGAATCCATCTTGAAAGCAAAACTCGATAAATGCTACCTATCAGAGAATGTCTTTTAATGATCTCCTGCTGGTAACACAGTGAGAAATCCAGCCAGGGAGGGGGAGGCAAAAACAACTCAACCCCTTTGTTGAGCAAAGATCATCTTCAGACCGACTGATCTTATTTATTTTTAAATTCTTGGGGATACCTCAAAATAAAAGGCTGTGTTTTCTAACCAAGCACTTGTTTTCTGCAAGTTCTTTTGTATTGGATACATCGAGCGATTTCGACTCTTTGGTGTATTATTCTTGATTTTAAATCCCTTAGTCATTACTGTTGTTCGATAAGCATTAGTAGGATTTGTCTCTCACTGCCCCCCCCCAAAGCAATTAAAGGAAGACCCCCTTGGCCCATAAATCTGACAGCAAGCATGATTCATTTTTCATTCGTGGTAAGGCTGATTTTTTTTTTTAAGGTTACAAACAAAACCTTTCTGGAATTCTGGGGTTTTTTTTTCTTTTAACAACCAAACTATTTAACAGATTAACAGAGTTGGAAGGGGCCTTGTAGGTCATCTAGTCCAACCCCCCGCCCAAGCAGGAGACCCTACAACCATTTCCGACCGATGGCAGTCCAGTTTCTTCTTGAAAGCTTCCAGTGATGAAGCTCCCAAAACTTCTGTTCCACTGGTTGATTGTTCTCATGTCAGAAAATTCCTCCTTATTTCCAGGTTGAATGTCTCCTTGTTCAGTTTCCATTCATTGTTCCTTATTTGGCCTTCAGTGCTTTGGAAAATAGCTTGACCCCTTCCTCCTCTCTGTGGCAGCCCCCAAATGTTGGAAGGCTGCTCTCCTGTCTTACCTGGTCCTTCTCTTCACTAGAATAGCCAGGCCCAGTTCCTGCAACCGTTCTTCATTCTTCGTATGTTTTGGCCTCCAGACCTTTGATCAATGTAGATACTGATGCTGATTAACAGAGTTGGAAGGGACTTTGTAAGTAATTTACTCCAACCCCCCTGCCCAAGCAGGAGTCCCAACACCATTTCTGAGGGATGGCAGTCCAGTCTCTTCTTGAAAGCCTCCAGGGATAAAGCTCCCACAACTTCCGAAGGCAGCTCCTGTTCCACAGGTTGATTGTTCTCACGGTCAGAAAATTGATCTTATTTTCAGGTTGAATCTCTCCTTGATCAGTTCCCATCCATTATTCCTTGTCTAGCCTTCAGGGGCTTTGGGAAATAGCTTTACCCCCTTCCTCCTCTCTGTGGCAGCCCTTCAAATATTGGAAGATGCTCTCCTGTTTCCCCTGGTCTTTCTCTTCCCTAGACTAGCCAGGCCCAGTTCCTGCAACCGTTCATCATATCTTGTAGCCTCCAGTCCCCTCATCATCCTGGTTGCTCTTCTCTGCCCTCTTTCTAGAGTCTCAACATCTTTTTTTATTTGTGGTGACCAAAACTGGATGCAGTACTCTAGGTATGGTCTTATTGTTTTATATTGCTTCAATAAAACCCCACTGATCCTGGCTTGGTTCATCTGAGCTACCCTGGGCCTTGTGTGTGTTGAATGTTTGTTAGAATATGCGAACGAAGAGAAGGATTAGGGGTGAGATGATAGGAGTCTTCCAATATGTCACAAAGAAGTGTGGGGTCAAGTTATACTCCAAAGCACCAGAAAGCAAGATAAGAAACAACAGATGGAAACTTATCAAGGAGAGGAGCAACCAGGAATTAAGGAGAAACTTCCTAACAGGGAAGACAATCAACCAGTGGAACTGCTTGCCACCAGAAATCGTAGGTGCTTCATCACTGGAGCTTTTACAGAAGAGACTGGACAGCCATTTGTCTGAAATGGTAGGGGGACTCTTGCTCAAGCAGGGATTGGACTAGAACAGAGGTCCCCAAACTTGGCAACTTTAACACTTGTGGACTTCAACTCCCAGAATTCTCCAACCAGCATAGCCTCCTGGGGATTGGCCCCAGCATAGCTGACTGGAGAATTCTGGGAGTTGAAGTCCAGAAGTCTTAAAGTTGCCAAGTCTGGGGACCCCTAGTCTAGAACTCCAACATTCCTTCCAATACTGTAACAGGCAGTCGTTGACTTAGAACAATTCATTTAGCGACCGTTCAAAGTTACCACAGCCCTGAAAAAAGGACCTTAGGACCATTTTTCCCACTTACAACAAATTCAGGTGCTTGGCAATTGATTCATATCTATGATGGACAAATTGTTCCGGGGTCACTTGATCCCCTTTTGCGACCTGCCCAGCAAAGTCAACGGGGAAACCAGGTTCACTTAATGGCTGTGTGACTAAGTTAACCGCTGCAGCGGTTCTCTGAACAACGCTGGCAAGAAAGTTCATAAAACGGGTTCGAAGTTCACATAACAAGCATCTCGCTGAGCTATAGAAACGTTGGGCTCCACTGTGGTCATAAGTCAAGAACTATGTGTATTTGGTGTGTCTGTAGTTCTTCTCTAGGATGTTTTTCCAGTTGGACTACAGCTCCTATCTTCCCCAGCCAGTAGTTGGTTATGTTGGCAGGGAGGAAGCTGCTGCGTACAATCCAGAAAGTCAGTCCTTGATGTGAAATTCCATCAAAATGTATTGTGATGACCCAAAGGGGCATGACACAAAGGCAACATAGTCATATAATTAATATCAGTCCCTTTATTAGCTCCAAATTTGCCCCTAATGCCCTGGTTACCTTTTAGGGCTGGAGAAAAACTCTCCCAGGAACAGCTTTTAAGTCTAGAAAATTAAGTCCAAAACATGGTTAACAAAAACTATCACTATAAGTTCAATCAAGGCAAAATAAGGTAATTAGTTCGGCCGAGCAGGAGCAAGAATTCCAGACATGCAGGCACGGAGATAACTCAACATGGTTGGGAAGTCGCCAGGAACACAGATAAGCAAAGTCAACACAAGATAAACTCACGTTTGCTCCCAGCAGATGCCGCACTCAGCATGCATTTCTTATAAACTCTCTTCCCAGGGGTGGCTAATGAAGGGAATCAGGGCCCTTTCTTCCCCCGTAAGCCACACAACCCACATTGCTCTCTTCTCCGTTCCTCCGTGCATGCCCTAGGATGAAGAGGGGATGGGCCTGGATCTTCCTCTGAACTCCGTCTCCCTTGTTCTACCTCCCTCCTGCTCTGCCCAGCTGGACTTTGCCTTTCCCCAGTTTCCTCCACAGCCAATGGAGCCACATTCCCATTCCATGTGTCAGCTGTTTCTCTTCCTCCTCAGATTCAGACTCTGACAGGGGCATCACACAGACACACACACACACACACAAATTGTATCCTGGGTGTTTTGGTTCACGCAGCGGTGTTTTCTTTGCGCACAATGTTTTAAATAAATAGAATAAAATCAGGTATTTAAATTCCATCTCACCCCAAAGAGCGACCTTGAGGCAGGGCTGAAGTTAGAGCTGCCCCCCTCCTCTGACACACATACATTTTTGGAGCTTGTTTTGTCTGCTGCAAAAATTATCATTCCAAGTTGTTTGCCAGTCTGCCGAGTCCCCCTTTGCTCCTCCTATTTTTAGCAAGGCCAAAAGCTCTCATGGTGTTATAATTATCCCAATCAAATCCGTCAAGCTGGGAGGGGGAAAAAAAAATCTTGCTCCATTGCATTTCTGCAATTTGCATTTCTGCAAATTAAATCCAGGTGGACGTGAAGGTTTTTCTCATCGGTGGAAGGAAACAAATTCCCAAATGCTTTTTTTGGATAGGGGATTTGCGGGTTTTGCCAGAAGTGGGAGAAAGAGCATTGGACATTGTTTCTGGGGTTTTGGATGTCCTCCATACATGTTGAAAAATAATGGGCTACGAGAGAGGGACTGATTCAAAATCACCCAGACAACTTTCATGCCTAAGGCGGAACTAAAACTCCCAGGCTCCTAGTGATTGGGCCAAAGTCATCCAGTTGGCTTTCTTGTCTAAGGAGGAACTAGAACTCCCAGATTCCTGATGATTGGCCCAAAATCACCTAGAGAGCTTTCATGCTTAAGGCAGAACTAGAGCTCCCAGACTCCTGGTGACTGGCCCAAAGTCACCCCACCTCCTCTTTTCATGTCTAAAACAGGATTAGCACTTCAATCCTTTACTGGGTGCAAACTGGAATTTATCAACCCCACACCCTGCAGGTGACAAACCCAGGGAGAGTTGGCATCCAAGTGAGTCCACCCAGAGACTGAAATGAAAGCCAGCTCTCTTTCAACACCCTGGCTGAGTTTTCATCCAATCCTTCCGAATGCCACTCTCCGCTTGCGGGAAGGAATTTTAAAACCGGTGAATCTTCAGTATCTCTGAGGCCCCCCTTTGGCCGCAACCATAGAAACTGTGAGTAGCTAAAATGCTGAGAAATGCATCTTGTAGGTCGGGTGTCGTGGAAAGGACATTCTCCCCCAGATGTTCCTCCTTCACCTGCATCCAAATGAAGCCACGAGACGCTTGTTCTCGATTCATAATTCAGCGTCTTAAGCCATGTGAACGTCGTTCGGCTGGGCTAAGGCATATTACGCGGCAGCGTTCTGGCTTGCAAGCAGTTTGTTTGTTTTTTTAATCGCTCTTCCCTCCATTGATGAGAGAGTGTGCATTGTTTGATGGGGACTATTTTGGGAAGCTACAGAAGCCAACGTACTGCAGAGCATGGATGGAGGAGGTGAGAGCGTCAACCAGGTGGTTAATTAATGGCTGCTGTCCAAATTAAGTAATACTCTGATAATGATGATGATGATGATGATGATGATGATGATTTTTTAAATAATAATCCAGTAGCCTTTTGGAATTATTTTAATTCTAAGGTTGAAAATACAGCAAGGAGTTGCGCGGTTCAACTCTGGGGAGGTGAACATCAGCCAAATAGATGAATAATTACGGACACTTATGAAATGGTGATTTTTCATTCTCTCTTTTTTTCCCCTCTTCTCTCCATCTTTCCTGCAAAAGGAGGAGAGACCCTTCCATAGAACAACTGGACATCTCAACCTGCTTTATCGAGAGGGGGTTTGGATTTATAATGCTGCAGGGAAGGATAGCCGTTAAACTGAGAGTTTAAGGCTTTATCCCAGCAACATTCTGTCTCTTGTGTGTAAAGAAACAAAGATCTGGACACTTGAATTGTTGTATGTCATTCATGGGCTTTGCCCAACACCCCTTCATGTGTACAGTTCCATAATGCATCCTCAAGACATTTTTTAAAAAAAACCCACAACAAAGAGGTATTGTTTCAATACAAAGCTTTCATGACTGGTCCTTTTTCCTGCATTCCCAGCACACAATCCCTATAAATTACACCACCCAGTCTCTTGGTCTACTATTTAATTGTGGGAGATATTTAAATCTTCTCAATTAAGGGCTTTGCAAATTACCAGCTTCATGGAGGTTACCTCCTTTCTCCTCCCTCGAAAAGGTGAGCATCCGGTCACAATCAATAAATTAAAGAAAGGCCCTCTTTTTCCTCCCTTTCGATAAAAAAGAGAGAAAATGGCAGCTTGGTTGTTTATTACTCTTATTACATTATCTGTGGCAGCCAGGCAGAGAGGAGGAAAAGAGCGAGCAAAGTGTCAGGATGCTCCAAAATTTAATGAAGTGGTTCCAAATATTAATAGAGTGACTGAATAATGGAAGCACACATTTTCTGGAGTCCTCTGACAATAACTATAAGGAGGCCTCCCGGAAGCTAGAAAGATGGATTGGCAAACGAGAAAGTGCCACTCTGGCATATTGCAAGACCAGGAATAAATTTGGCAGTGGTAAATAGGGATATTATTTGAATTTGGTCGTTCAAGTCTCGGAAGGGAAGAAGGTGGTGTTCTCACCTAGGCTTCCGAAGATCATGAAGCAGACTCCTCATCCCGATAAAAGCCCTTTTTATTTAGGTTAAAGGGAATTCCTCTCCAGCATAGTCTCGCAAACAGTCTTTCAAGAGATTTCACAACTACATTCCTTTATCAGGCTGGGAGAGTTGCCAGGCCAATATCTTCCAAATGCCACACTGTAGCAGTAATTACTTGGCAAGAAGTCACAAACAGATCTTCACCCTAATGAATTGAACTAATTGTCTCCTGCAAAATCCCACTCTCCTTTTGCTCCTCTTTTATTCTCTCTGGGAGAGGCCATTCACCGTCCACCTGTGCCTTTACTCCTGAGTCGACCCTTGTTCCTTAACTGGCCCATGTTCCTCCCCAGTCTTCTCACTGTCCGAATCTGCCACCAGCTCCACTGTCTGCTGGAGGACCACAACAGGTGGGATACAGTTGCTTCAATCCTTCACGTTGGGCAAACTGGTTTTCACTTGCTGGGAGAAACGTTGATGCAAGCCAGTCCTTAATTGGTGGGCTTTTTGTTAGGTCTGGCAAGACAAGGATTTGGAATTGACTGGATTCCAAATTTGGGGGAACAGATCTGGGATGGATTTTTCAAGGCTCAGGTACTGATTATCAAGGTGTGACAGTTTCATGTAAAGTCACCTTGTAGTCCAAAGTTGTCTTGTAGGGGAAATGGCAGCATAAACATTCATTCATTCAATCAATCAATCAATAATTGCTTTATCTCTATAAGTTTATGGGTGGCTGAATCACAGTCTTACCAATACTGGCAGGACAAACTACCATATACATATTAACAAGGCACAAACCCAATACTCCCTTGGACTGATGATGTTCCCTAGATGGTTATGAAACATCTGCAAGAAAACCACCAAGCTCAGAGAGCACCAAGAACCCCATGATCCCCCTCTTCTTCTCCTTCTCTTTCTCCACTCCACAAAGTCCACTCCCTTCTACCACTGATGATGTTCCCTACTAGGATCATGGAATGTCTGCAAGAAAATTGCCAGGCTCAGGAAGCACCAAGGACCTCCTCCTCCTCTTCTTCTCCACTCAACAAATCCAAATCTCTCCTAACACTGATGATATTCCCTACTAGGGTCATGAAATATCTGCAAGCAAACAACCAAGCTCAGAAAGCACCAAGGACTCCACAGTTCAATGCTGAGCTACAGAGATGCTCTTCTATTGGAAGAGAAGTCTTCACCTAATCCCACTCGACTTTACTACATGATCTCTGGTGCCCCTTCCTCTTCTGTGCCTTTCTAAAATGGGGTTTCTCAACAAGCATTTGGGAAATTAAACCCCTCAAGAGCTGCGGAAATCCAGCAACCTATATTGAGCTCGAAGTGTGTGTGAAGTGAAAAGATGTGCTGGCGATCAAACACAGAAAGGGAGGACAAGGATGAAACAAGATCAAGAACCTAGCAAACTAAGAGGGAAAAAAGATTAAAACCAGAAAGAAGCCAGAATAAATCTCTTCCGTTTCAATTCTGAGTGTCATTCCCCCTTCTGTGGAGAAAGAGGAGTTGGAACTGGAGCTGACAGAGATTGAGGGGGCAACTTCATTGGCTTGGGGGAAAAATGGGGAGGAGCAGGTACAGTCAGGCCAGGGCCTTTCAGGATTAAGCTTGTAGGCAGGGAAGAACAGGGGTAGGATAACCAAGAGTGGCTAAGCAGTGAACATGAGAGATAGAGCTCAGGCGATGAGCAAGGACCGCCCCCTCCTGATCCCTGAGCACAGAGAGTGGAGAGAAGGCAAGAACAGCGCAGGCTGACACAACTACTTGGGAGGAGAGCGCTCTGCCCCTCTTCACAAGGCACACCTGCGGACTGAGACTTAAGGAGACGCTGAGGGGAGGGGTAATTCTCAGGAACAAACACTGAATTCCTGGAGTGTTGAGTGCCAAAGTTTGAATGTTCCTGGATTCCTTGAACTCTTTCAAGATTTCTGGATTATTTGCTGTGCTCCCTTGCTTCCTGGATTCTTCAACTTGCCCTGATGGATTTATTGCTGTGCAGCCATGGTGTTTACAATGTTGGGCTGGATTATTTGCAGCCAGAGGCTGCTTGCGGGGTGTGTATGTGTGTGTGTGTGCATGTATTTGTCATCACTTTGTTCTGGGACTTGCCAGAAATGTGGGAGCATTTGGGGAAATTTGGAGCAATAAAGGGGCAGTTTGAACTGCCCACTGCCTGTGTGATCTCTGTGCCATACCCAAGGTCATCATACTAAGGTTTAATCTTTCTCCCCTTTGGCCCTGACTCAAGCTGTGAGGACTGTCCCACCCAACAATCGGTAACTCAAAATTTTAGAGGTAACCAATATTGCCTTTTTGGATCTGCATGGCTAAGTGGATCCAAAAAGTGGCTAAGACACAGGAGCTTGACAATCAGAAAATTTGGACGTTCGAATCCTTAGCACCGCATAACGGAGTGAGCTCCCATTCCTTGTTCCAACTTCTGCCAACCTAGCAGCTTGAAAGTGTATAAAAATGTAAGTAGAAAAATAGGGACCACTTTGGTGGGATGGTGACAGTGTTCTGTGCACCTTTGGCGTTCAGTCATGACAGCCACATGATCATGGAGACATCTTCAGATCGCGCTGGCTCTTCGGCTTTTGTAATGGAGATGAGCACCACACCTTAGAGCCGGAAACGACTAGCATGTAGGTGCAAGGGGAACCTTTACCTTTTTAAAAAACAAACAGACAGGCCTTGGTATTGGATCTGAAAGGGAAGCCAAACTGCTTAGAACCAGTGATACTTTATTCACCCAAGAAGTCGATCGAATTCTTCCAAAGCCTTCAAAAACCCAACCTAGGACCTACATTCCAAAGATTGCTGGTGAACGATAATAAAAATAGAAATAATAATTTAAAAGGCGGAATGCAAAGGTGAAGTCTGAAAGTAGATTCTCCTTCTCCTTTCCTTTTCATGGTAATGCCATCCTAAACATGTGCTAGCTGTTAAAAATAAAATGCAGAAACAATTCAGTTTCTAAATCTCCAAGAAGATAAAATATACCCCGGGAACTGATCCTAATGATGCCAGCTAGAACTGATGACGTAACCTAGTTGAATCATGAGATGTCTGCAAAATACAACCAATCTCAGAGAGCACTAGGAATCCCAGAATATATATCTCCTCCTCCTCCTCCTCCTCCTCCTCCTCCTCTCTGCAAACCCTACTTCCTTCCAGCAGTGATGATGTTACCCAATGGGTCTATGAGAAAACAATCAAGTTCAGAGATCTCTAGTGACTCCAAAGTACTTCTCCATCTCCATCTCCATTCTCATAACCTCCTCCCCTCCTCCTTCTCCTCCTCCTCTCTCCAAATCAGCTTTTACCTCTTTCATTCTTGCAATATTGCGATACACCATGGTCCTATGATAACTTTTAAGCCAGGTCATCACCTCCTTCTGCCTTTTGAACCATATCCAGAGTCTCATCAAAACAGATTTTTGGGCTAGGAGAGCTGCCAACAAAAAACTCTTTTATTTGGGAAAGAAAAATACCAGGAAGGAAAATATCACATTAAGTCATTGCTTGGAAAAAAACATGGACCAAGCAAGTTCTCTACCTTTCGGGCCCTGCATTCACTGATGACAAGATGCAGATGCCTGTTGTGTTAGTAGAACAGAAAATCTGGCTGTGATTTTGAATTGCTTTTTGTTTGTTTTTTTACTACTGCTTTTCATGATAGCAATAGCACTTAGATTTATACACTGTGTTATAGTGCTTTCCAGCCCTCTCTAAGTGGTTTACAGAGTCAGCCTCTTGCCCGCAACAATCTCGGTCCTCATTTTACTGACCTCGGAAGGATGGAAGGCTGAGTCAACCTCAAGCCGATCAGGATCAAACTCCTGACAATGGGCAGAGTTACTGCAATACTGCATTGTAACACTACACCACCATGGATGGATGGAAGGAAGGAAGGGCAATAGCAGTACCACTAGCACTAGCACTTTGACTTATATACTGCTTTACAGGCCTCTCTAAGTGGTTTACAGAGTCAGCCTCTTGTCCCCAAAAATCTGGGTCCTCATTTTACCCACCTTGGAAGGATGGAAGGTTGAGTCAGCCTTGAGCCTGGTGAGATTTGAGCTGCCAAATTACATGCAGCCGATAGTCAGCAGAAGTAGCCTGCAGTACTGCACTCTAACCACTGTGCCACTGTGGCTCATGATCCTGTCCTGAGTCACTACTGAATAGGAGACCATGGACATTCAGATAAATAAACAAATAATTAGGAAGCCAGTGCCCAATTACACAAAAAATTGCCCTATTTGACCACAAATAACATTGTTTCCCCAAGCTACAACCTGCTTTATCCCAATCTAGATTTGTCTTACACTCCTGATTTTCATGGAACTAGGATTGAGTCTTAAGCCTAGCTTGAAGCATCTGTCATAGCTTGTCATTTGAAGTTTGTTCTAGCCCTCACAACACATGCACGCACACGCACAAAGACACACAATAAGAGAACTCCACTTACAGCTGCAAAACACCGCTGGGATGCTTGTCTCTTTTCTCGGCATTGCTTCGTTTCTGTTTCATCCATTACCTGAACGAAGTGTGAAAGCATTTTCTACACTTACTTACCCCGGCACTGAAAGTGTGTGAAGTCCATTTGTCTTCATCATTAGCTAGCTGGAGAGGGAAACCCCCCCCCCCAAAGAATTACTCCAGTCCTCAAATGAATCTGTTGCTTGCCTCTAGTTCGTTTTCCAGATCAATGTAGATGATGATTAACTGGTGGTTTGGGTGAGTTATCTCCAAAAGAAAAGTCTGCCGTTCTGAGAGATCCTTTCTGAAAGCATTAAGAGGTTCTCCAGGAGAGTCTCTGGAGATATTCAGTCATCCAGGTCCTTCTTGTCTCAAAGGGGCTTTTTCAAAAGGCAACGGGACTATTGGTTTCTGGAGGAAGAGGAGGAGGGGGAGGAGGAGGAGGAGGAGGAGGAGGAGGAGGAAGAGGAACAACTAGTTTTGCTTTTCATCCAAGAACTTTCATCACTTCATCTTGTTCCAGGAGAAGATTATGTGGTCCATCTGCATTTGAAAAAAACATTTTGAAGACAGAAAAGCCCCACATTTTGGATAGAGAGAACCACTGGATTGAAAGAGGGGTGTGATGGGGGAGAGATATGATACCACCTATCTTGCAGCAGTTCCAAGAAGAGTTCACAACCAATTGCGCCCCAATTTAGGTGACCGCAGGGGCACAGATAAATCCCCAAGTGGCCTCAAGAACTCTCAGAGAAAGTGCTAATGACCAGATGACTACAAAGAAACACAATCCTTCGATTCCCCCACAACCATCTCCATCTTATTAGAACATATCCATCTCCCCAATATCAGAACTAATGAGGCTTGGATGACAAGCAAACATTTCCTCCTCCTCCTCTTCCTTCTCCTTCCTTCCTTCCTCTCTCTCTCTTTCTTCTTTCTAGAAAAAAACAGTCCAGTTGTCTTTTGGCTTTTGAAAAAGCACCTTTGGGATTTCCCAGGACTTCTGAAACATTTGCTTTGTTCTGCATCCTGCTTTAGATTCCATTCATGTGTGTAAATCCTTCATTGATGGTTAAAAACCACTAGGCATATGCAGGATATGAAACTAATCACCAACTGTATCTGGGAAGTTGGCATTTTTATGAAGCAATGGAGAAGCATTAACCTTCTCCCATTCTGGAATGTCCAAAATGAAGGAAGCTAATCCTGGTCATTTCTCCCTTGAATACAAGGACCTATCAAACTCCAGAGTCAACATCTCTAGTTCCAAATAAAAGCCAATTACAGAGAAGTCCATAAATCCCTAGTTTCAATCAGACCTGGTCATGTCCCAGCCATATGAGGGTAAGATTTTCTAACTAGTCCACTGATCAAAACTCCCCCTCCCAAAAAACAAAAGGGTGGGATCTGGAAAAATAGAGGAGACCACCTGGAAGTAAAAGAAATTAAAAGTGAAACATTAACAAGATTCCTAAAAAATACATTCTAACTGAAACTTTGAAACAAGATAATAGAACCCCAGGAAGAGAAAGTGGAAAAAAGAAACAAGAAGAAACACCTCTGGACTATTTGAATTACCTGGTGATTTTGGGACTTTTGGTTATTGGATTTAAATGACTAAAATCAATTGGGTGGTTGTTTAAAAGTGTTTAAAATGGCATCACTCT
>BHFT01070310.1:0-23968 GCA_004320025.1 Laticauda laticaudata
AGTGGACAGTTTGATTTCACAGAAGTGTGATTGACTTGGAGTTACATTATGTTGTTTAAGTGTTCCCTTTATTTTTCTGAGCAGTGTATTTTAAGTAGAAATCTATTTACACATGCACATGACAAAGGAATCTATTGAAATCTGATGCATGCCTAATTTGGTGGTTTATGATAAAAGATGCAGGATAAAAGAAGTAAAGCATTGAGAGAATTAATCAATGGGATATTTAGTGAAAGGTTCAACAATGAGTGGGAAGTAACAGATGGGTGATGTTCCCTTGATTATTTAACATATTTATAGATACATGTAAGAGAGATGCTTGGGTTGACACTGGCTTTGTTATTTACGGACAAGAATGATGGGCATTTTTGGTTCAGATGATGCCCTGTTGTTGGCTGAGTACTTGAATTATTTGCAGCAAATGTTACATTATAGGATGCAACAAGGAATATGGGTCTGAAAATGAATGTGTCAGAGACAAAGGTAGTTAGTCTGACAGGGAAGGTGGAGTGAATGATAGAAAATTATAGATGTACAACAACAACAAAAAAAAACTAGAGCAAGTACATGAATTTTTGTGCTGCAATAGAATATTTACTAAAGGGGAAATGGAGCAATTTTAAGATACATAAATGCCACTGTAAAATAAGAGGGGTTAATTATTAATTTTAATTACACTTGCTTTAAATTTAATTATATCTCATTTCATTGTTGTCCTGGCCCCATCTACCTTTTGGTCTGGCATGTCACAGACTCCCTTCCTCTGATAAAAGTTCTACACTTCTGTTTTCAAAGCACACTTCAATGGGACCACTATGAAGTCATGAAATATTATGTGGGTAATTACCGTGTTTCTCAGAAAATAAGGCCAGGCCTTATTTTCTTTTGACCCCTAAAAAAATGGCTAGGCTGTCTTTTTGGGGGGTGACTTAATTTCTCCCCCCCCCCTNATGGCTAGGCTGTCTTTTTGGGGGGTGACTTAATTTCTCCCCCCCCCCTCACCTAGAGCACCCAATGGGCAGCCATGCCTCGCCACCAGCTGCTCCTAACAGCTAATCATGGTGGAGCGTGGAGAGCTCCCTACCCCCGCCAAGCACCTTTGCTGCAGACCTGGGTATGGTGCTGGGTGCAGGCCAGGTCAGCGGGCGGGCGGTGGCAGCAGAGTGGATATCAGCCTTAGTGGCGGTGGGGCACTTTGCATCATGCCTGCCACTATTGCTTCCTCCACCGCTGTTGCTTTCCCTTCTGCCCATGTGCTGCCGCATTTGGAGTGCTGCACATTCATCCACTGGCAGCGTTTCAGCTGCTTCTAGGGCGGGGAAGCCATAGATTCCATGGTTCCTGCCAGCACTGGCACCTCTCTCACTAGCGCTGTCTCCAACAACAGTAGCAGCGGTGAGACAGACCCCGCTGCCAACAAGAACTGCCTGCTCTCCCACAGGGGCGGCACTTTGATTGGCGGCAGCTGCATCAACAAGGTCCTGCAAGCCAGTGAGTCTTTTGGGGTTGGATAGGTGGAAGTGGCAGAGAGAGGGTGATGCAATCATTTCTCTTCCCCTACATGCCTCATTTTGCTTCCTGCCCCAGAGCTTCAGGTCATGGTCTCATTCCTTGTACAGTCGGATGCTCTCCTTTTGCTTCAGCCATCCGAAACCCCTCCCATGCACCTTCCCCCCCTCTTTAAGTTTTCTTTACTCTCATTCCCTCATTCCCTCTGTCAGTTCCCCAAGAATACAGACTGGCTGGGCAGCTTCCTCCCCACCCCTCCTGGTAGTTTTAAAAAGGGAACCATCTATCCACTTTGCCCTTTGAGCAGAGGCAAACCTTCCAATCCAGACAGAAGAGAAAGGGAATCATCCCACAGACCCTTAACACCGAGCTTCCCAAAGGATTCTCCCAATGGATCCACCCCAAAGGAGTATTCACTCCCTTAAATGCACTCCCCTCCTTTGGGGTGAATCCTCTCATGAACCCTCCTTTGGGTTCTCCCAAAGGATCCACCCCAAACGAGGATTCACCCCCTTAAATACACTCCCCTCCAAAGGATCCACCCCAAAGGAGGATTCATCAGAGGATCCACTCCAAAGGAGGATTCACTCCCTTAAATGCATTCCCTTTCTTTGGGTTGAATCCTCTGATGAATCATCCTTTGGGTTCTCCCAAAGGATCCACCCCAAAGGAGGATTCATCAGAGGATTCAGAGCAAAAGAAGAGCATCTGACCATACAAGGGATGAGACCATGACTCAAAGCTCTGGGGCGGGAAGCAAAGTAAGGCATGTGGGGGGGAGAGAAATAATCGCATCACCCTCCCTCCACCACTTCCAACTACCCAACCCCGAAAGACTCATTGGCTTGCAGGACCTTGTCAATGCAGCTGCCGCCAATCAAAGTGCTGTCCCTATGAGAGGGTACGCAGTTCTTGTTGGCAGCAGGGTCTGTCTCACCGCTGTTCCTGTTGTTGGAGATGGCACTAGTGAGAGAGGCACCAGAGCCAGTAGGAACATGGAAGCTGTGGCTTCCCCACCCGAGAAGCAGCTGAAACGCTGCCGGTGGAGGAATGTGCAGCACTCCAAATGCGGAAGCACATGGGCAAAAGGGAAAGCAACAGCGGTGGAGGAAGCAATAGCAGCAGGCACAAAGAAAAGTGCCCCACTGCCACCGAGACTGACATCCAAGCTGCCGCCACCACCTGCCCGCTGACCCGGCCTGCACCATACATGGGTCTGCAGCAAAGGCCCTTGGTGGGGGTAGGGAGCTCTCTGCACTCTGCCATGATCAGCCATTAGGAGCGGCTGGTGGCGAGGCGTGGCTGCCCATGGGGTGCTCCTAAGGGCAAGTTCCCTCTACCCCCCAATTTTTCATGTTTTAAACTAGACCTAAATTTAGGGGGAGGGGCTTAATTTCACCTTATGCCTAGAAAACATGCTGGGTCTTCCTAATGGGGGGGTCGTATTGTTGGAGAAACATGGTAGTATGGACTGTTTGGCATCCAGAGTCACTCATCTGACATGGGCAGCTGTACAAATTGAATAAATGAATCTGTCCCTGCCTTTTGAAAGCCAGGTTGCTAACAACAATTAGAAACAAGATGCAGGGGAGGGGGAGAGAGTAGAAATCGGGAGAAAATAACTAAGGAAACAGGGAAAAATGTACATTGGACAAAAATGATTAAAAAAATATTACTCATTTTACCAACAGTTTCACTCTATTCATTTGAGAATGGTTACGTTGGTTCATGTGAAATTCTTCACACCATATGCAAAGTGTCTTACTCCATTTGAAAAGAAACATCTCCTTTTGAGTTGAGCTCAAGTATTTTAATTTCATGGACACATCCTGGTGTAATTTTTTAAGCAACAGTGCAACCTGATTTGCTATTGCTTATGCTGCAATGACATGATGTTTATTTCATTTTTTTATGAATATCAATAGAACTTAGACTTATGTGTACTGTTCCATAGTGCTTTACAACATTTTCTGAATGATAAACACATTAGATTTTGTAGACTTCTCTGAATATTGGTCACTCCAAAATGTGGATATGATGTGGAGAAAAATATAGCTTAGCTTTTATGAAGCCATTCCTTCATTTTATTTTTTTCCATGACTGTTGTTTGGAATGATAGTCACCTTACAGTTGGGCTGGCAATATATAAACCAGGAAAGTCATTTAGCACTGTTGTATCTTTAAGAGAATGCTGTAATTGTGATTGGCTGAGATTCCTCCAACAACCATAAGATGGAGCCAGTAACTTGGTTTGTTCTCTTCTTGCATTTCCTTGTTGCCTTTTGCCTCAATGTCGTTCTGCTTGGGTTGCTGTGAGTCTTGCAAACTGTTAGCATACTCCATTTACTGAACTTTGTTTATGATACTGGACTTCGTTTTTGGATTATCCCTGAACTGATTGTATTGAATACTACCTGCTTTAACCGTGTATGATTTGGACTGTTTGTTGGACCTGTTTACTGGAAGTAAAACCTACATTTTACTATTCAGTGTATCTGTGTGTTGGTTGTGTGTTATTCAACACCACCACTCTCATTACATTTCCCTGAGTGCACTCATTCTCTTAACGAGGAATACCTCAACAGTTGTAATTGATGACAACTTATTAGTGCCTTTCACAAACTTTTTGTTATGTTTTGCTCTAGAATTGTTCCATGTAAGGTGAAATTTTCTTTTTCTTTCTTTTTCTTTCTTTCTTTCTTTCTTTCTTTCTTTCTTTCTTTCTTTCTTTCTTTCTTTCTTTCTTTTGTTCTTCCTTCCTTCCTTCCTTTCTCCTTCTTTCCCTCCTTCCTCCCACCCTTCTTCCATCCCTCCCTCTTTGGATTCTACTCTGTATTCTGAAAGCGTTCTTACTCTATTCAGAGCTGTGTTTTTTCCCTTACATCCAGAAGCTTCCTTCTTCAAATTTTATTTTTGTATTTAAGTAGTTGCTAGACAACTTTGATTACATGAAAGAATTAATTTATTTGGATTTTGATTCATTGCCCAGGCCACCAATTTGATTCAGGATATTAGATGTAAGCTTCTTTGACTTATTTTTCCCTCTGAAATGATTTCTTCACTTTTTCCTAGCCATGCTTTAATGCTGCTGAAACACTTGTCCTTCTGGGAATCAACATTCTGCTTCAGGATGAGAAACCGCATTAATCAATTATTCCTACAGGGCCATAGACTCTACAATTTCCCTGCAATGAATGAACTGTAAATGATTGTCAGCAATCTGTTCCTTCTGAAAATGATTACCCAAGGAAGGAATAATACTCCCTAGGAAAGTTTCAGGGTTGGATCACTTAAGGTCTGGAATGTGCACTCATCAATATGTTGTGCTTTGCTTATAATCACAGAGCAGAAACCAAAACAAACAATACCCTCCCCCCCAAAAAAGATGGAAATGTGCCCTTGGCAAGCCATTCTGATCAGGAAACAAATGGCAGAAATAAATGCTCTGAGATAGATAATGCCACTTATGTCTGCCTTGCTGGTTGCCTCATCCCTAGAACAGCCAGCAACTGAGAATAGATGATATCACTCTATATACCCAGCCCTCTCCCTTCAGGAGTGGGTGTGTTTTACAACTGTGATTTTAAAGTAATTCTCTTCCCATGACGCTCTTTGTGCACTCCTGCCCCCAATGCACTTCATTTCATTGTAGGCTGCCTCCCAGCTACTTTGCAGAGGCAAGAACAAGCCCTCACTTGCATCTATGGTTACCATGTTAGTTTACTGTTTTCTCGAGCTCCCTCTTCTTGGAATGTTAAAAATAGTGCAGGGGTTATAGCACCTGTCTTCTAAACAGAAGGTTGCTCCTCTGAATCCTGGCAGAAAATATCTTTTATTATTTTTCTTTCTCCGACCCACCTACCTTTCCCCTAGGCTTTCTTTTTAAATGTCCAGTGGAACAACATTTCATTATTTCCCCAGTTTTTAAATAGAAACTTTCATCCCTAGGCTTAAGGACAATTACCGTGGGGCAAGAATTACACTAGTTACACTAAGAAATAGTGAAAGAGAATCAGGAAAGAATGCCAAAGGAGGGACAAAGTGAAATGTAAATGATAAAAATTAAAATAATTTTAAATAATGAAATTGAATAGTTGAATTGCCCCACAGTGAATTGGCCATGGAGAACTGACCATGGTTGTGAGTTGGCAGTGGTGAGTTGTTGCATTCCAGTTTTTCTCCCCCTGTTGGAGTACCCTGGCCATAGCAAGGGGTTGCTTTGTCATTGCTCTTCTCTGCATTGCTTTGCCACCTTCCTTGCATGCAACATTACATTATTATTTTAAAATAAAGGGCTATAATAGCACCCCAAGTTAACAAGGGTTCTCACAAATTCCCTTCAATATACTGCTGCATCAAGATTAAGAGACATTATGATTGTCCTTGATAAGATACACTGTATTGCCTCAAAGCCTCCATTGCAATTTCATTAACCAAAGCTGAGTTTTGGAGCCACACAGAACACTTCAGAAACAGGATAGAGCTGCGTAATACTTCTGCTTTGATTTAATTTAGATGTGGAAGACTGCCTTGTTCCACAAAGCAATTTTAAAGGCATGTCACTCAGGTGTACAATGAAGCAAAGCATCTCTTCAAAACTTCTTTTTTGAGGCTTTGTGGAAGTTATTGTAACAGAAACATATACCCAGAAATAGGATGGAAAAGCATCTTGTATATATTATAAATTATAAACATATATATAATTCAGTTCTCTGAGATCCTTGTGCTAACTATAGCATTTGCATTAAGAGGAGAAAATGAAGAAAAGGAGGAAGAGGAAAAGGGAGATAATAAGGCCATAAATTGTTGAGACATCGCATACCTTGTGGAATCTTAAACAGAAATACTTAACAGAATAACAGAGTTGGAAGGAACCTTGGAAATCTTCTTGGCCAACCCCTGCTCAAACATGAAACCCTATACCATTTCAGTCAAATGTCTAATCTCTTCTTTAAAACCTGACATGAAATATTTGTGCATTCAATTGAAGACTTTTCTTCTTCTTTCTTTAAAGATTATGGCCTATTTATTAATTCAGCATACCAATGCAGTGTTAGATTATTTTACACAAGTGACTATATCTAGCAAAGTAGCTCCTTTAAGAGTAACTGGATTTGTTTCTTCGCTGTTTCACTAAGATCAAGTGTAGCCAACAAGAGTGCTTTGACTTACTATTTAAGGTAAGGATCTTCAAATTTGGCAAGTTTAAGATGTGGACATTAATTCCTGGAATTTCTCAGCTAACATGACTGGAGGAAGAATTCTGGGAGTTGAAGTCCACAAGTCTTAAAGCTGTCAAGTTTGAAGACCCCTGGTTTAAAGTATGTCATTTCTTTGATTTTTGCTTATTGCCATTTGTTAAATATGATTCATATGTTTTATAAGCCTAGTCAATTATAGCTTATTCCATATACCAAGGATATAGAAACTCTGGTTTAACAAAATGTTAGGCAACTTTTTCTAAGCAGAAAGTAGCATTTGGCCACATTGAAAGGAGTAGTATGTTATGCCAGAGTAAAAACTAAATATGATTTAATTTGATTGAACTTTAAATTGAATGAAACATAATTAACACAGTTCTAAAAAGTCTTATAAGGGCACTATGTATTCTTGTGGATGTTTTGGCAGGAAAAGTGTAAGAAAAAATCATAGATAGATTTCAGGAATCAAAATCCATTTGTTAATGTTGCATTCACTTTTTCACCGTTCCTGGAATATAGCTGTAAGACATGTTTTATACATGCTGTATAAGGATTCTATCAATAGATTCGTTATTGTTAGTTATTTTATTTTGTCAAGCTGATATTCAATTGTTGACTAATTCCCAGAAATTTCTTTTTACTGGACCTTGTATTAGAAAACATATTACATATTTGTTTTCCCAAGCTTTGATCAGTCTTGACTTCTGGCAATCACATGGAGAAGTCCCTGCGGTTTTTTCAGCTATATTTTAGAAGTGGTTTGCCACTGCCTGTTTTCTAGGGCTCAGACGGAATGACTGGCCCAAGGTTACCTTAACCATTATATCAAAGTGGTTCATTTTCATTTCATTTCAAATTTCATTTCAGAATTAAAATTGATTCATTTTAAAATTAATATGTCCATGTACTAGCACTTGTCTTCTAATATAGTGCTTATGTTATTTTACAAATACCACCTACTTAATATAGAACAGGGATGTCAATCTCGCATCATCACGGTGGCATCTTATGATGTATGGGGACTTTCCCTCCCTTTGCTAAACCGGGTGTGGGCGTGGCTAGCACATGATGCATCCAGCCCATGGGCTGCAAGTTTGACAGCACCGATATAGAAAGTTGAAAGTAGCATACCTTGCAAGAGATAATGAGGATTTCCTGAGGGAATGATCAGTTTGATAATGATATAAGCTTCCTAAGAAATAGATGGGTTCTCCTTGTTGGAGATATTCAGGTCAAACCTGGATGGCAACCAATCAGGAGTGCTGTAACATTCGATTTCTATGTCAGTAGAAGACTGATTTAGGGGACCCAAGAAGACCCTTTAATACTATTACTTTTTTTTCTTCCCAGATATGTTAAGCTCCACAGGCTATTTTCAAGCTTACTCTTTTAAAAAATAAATAAATAAAACAGGGGCACAAAGATGACATGAGTTACAAGACAATTCCAGCCTTTTCCAAAGTAGATTAGAGCTGAAAACATCACAAGGCTGAGGCTGTCAGTTTTCAGAATAGATTGTGTCTTTCAAAATCACCTCTGAATCACTGAGTGGATTATTGTGAAGAAAAGCCACTGCAGAGCCAGACTATCTATTTTCACAAAGGAGAATATTTGTGTGGAGTAATGGCTATTGGGAGAATAGAGGTCAAGAAACCTTCAGCTCAATATATGAATTATCATTTTCCAGAAATATTTATTGAAATGACATGTTATATTATGCTATTTCTCAGAGAAATAGTCGGCTGTTTTGCTCAAATAGATGCACCCTTTTTTTCCCGGTCAAGTAAAGATGAAATAAAATATCTGGGTATCTGTTCTTGCAGGGAAAACATTGATAACTTTAAAGCATAGAATTGTGAACACTTATGAGATGAGAAGTATATGACATGTCATACTCTGCAAAAAAAAAACCTTATAGAAATGAATTAGAAATATTGTTCTTAATTACAACAAGCCAATGGGATGTCTCAGCTAGTAGTCAGTAAATTTATTTTGTTTATATATTTATTTGCCCCTTTTCAGCTAATTAATTTACAAAGTGAATCCCAAAACTAAGAAAATGAAGGATAATCTATTAACAGCCAAAAAGCAATGAAACAAGTGAAAACAAAAAAAAAAATTCACAATCAGCAAATTAATATTTTGATGCTGTCTAATCTCATGCAATCATACCATTTCTTTCATAACTTCTTTCAATCTGGTTATCTAAACATTAACCTGATGTTTAAATTCAGATCCCATTGAACCACAGCACTGCAGGCTAATTCTGCCAACTGCCAGTAGTTTCATTCTCAATGGTTCAAGATTGTCTCAGCCTTTGATCTGTCCGAGGTCAGAAAAATGAGGACCCAGATTGTTGGGAGCAATATGCTGACTCTAGTATTTTTTTTTTAGTATTTACTTGATTTGTCAATCACTTACAAGGTATAGGTATAAGAATAAATATAGTTTTGAATATATGAGACAGATACTTATAAGAAAAATAAAAAAAACTAGGATAGGGAAGGTAAGCACAATTGGTGCGCTTATGTACGCCCCCTTAGGCCTCTTAGGAAGGACTCTGTAAACCACTTAGAGCAGTAAAGCACTGTGACGTGGTATAGAAGTCTATTGCTATTAGAAAAGATGCTTTTGCACTTACCCTACTAGCCACTGCTTATCATTACTAAGCACAAAGTATCAAGCATAAAGGCTGCTCAACTATATTGCTTACATAAATTGGTCTAACTCTGTATACATGAATGTGAAGAATGTTCTTAGGGTGTTCTTGAAAAGGCAGTACTTCTGGAATCATCAGTGAACCAGTGTGCATGCATGCCCATATCCAGACATCCAAGGACACCCTTTGAAGCAAACATTGGAATCCTTTAAAGCTTGCAGTTGATTTAATGCTTCTTGGTGAGGTGCTGTGCTCATGCTAATACACTTTATGAAACATGATGATCACACCCCGATCCAAATTTATAATAGAATAGACAAGAAGACAACACAGTTAATCAACCTCAAGGATTGTAATACAAGAAGTGACCTTTTCTAGGACCAGCAAATTGATATTTTGTACATGGTTCAACTTAATTGGCCCATTACCTCCAAAGCACCTCTCTTTTTTTCTATCAATTAGAAGTTACTAAATATATAATGGGAACTTCTAGCAAGGCATATTCAGAAGACCCATTAGGAAGAGAATATATTGTACACATAAATGACTGAAGACAAACACTTTCTCCACCAATACAGAAATCCATGGGAGATATTTGTTTAAATTTCTATATAAACATGTAGCATATTTAAGTTAACTTAACAGAAGTGAACTTACTCTATGCTTTTTGGGGGGTGAGTGTCTTTGAGTTTTCTCAGGGAAAGAAGAAAAAACAAGATGTGCTATACTTTATATAAAGTGAGAGTTTTCTAGAACTTGGGAAAGAAGCAATTACATAGTGATTTCAAAATATAATAATGACACATTCATGATTCAAACAACAGGGATGTTCCCAAGTTTGGGGCATGGGAAGGGAGGGAGGGATGTTTTTTGCATCAAATTTGCTTTTTTTAAATGGCTACAACTTATAAAATGCTAATAGGCTATATTGTTCCTTTAGTATCTCATCTCCCAGAGCTGCACTGAGCTAACATTTTCAGCTTAATCATTATAAACCTGTCTCTCACGATTGCGATTTTAAGCCCATGTCACACCAAACCAACGGATGCAAAGAGGATGTAAAACGGACAAAAAAGCTTGCCATCTGTTGGAAAAAACGCGATGTACTCACTGCCTCCGTTTGGCTTCCTCTCTATCCGTCCAGCATCCGTCTATTGACGTTTCATCCGCTCAGAAAGTTTTGGGCTGCCCAAAAACTTTTGTGCGGAAAAGGTATCCAGTTCGTCCATTCTTCATCCGCTATGCATCCGCCACGCATCGTTACGCATCCGTTACGCATCCGCTATATCCGCTAGGCATCCGCTACGCATCCGCACAACTCGCATCTGCCCGGACGCAGGGAGGAAGCGGAACGGATGCAGAATGGATGCAGAATGGATGCCGCCAGCCATGTTTGATGAAGTTGTGGAGCGGCTGAGACCCAGGTTGACCAAAGCAACACCAACTTCCGGCCCAGCCTGGACCCTGGCCGCAAGGTGGCACTGACTCTGCACCACCTGGCCTCAGGGACCCCATACAGGAGCAATGCATTACGGCTGGGGGTGCCACACAAACACCATCAGCATTGTGGTCAGAGAAGTGGTGCAGGCCATCATCGAAGAATACCTGGAGGAGCTCCTCCAGTGCCCCTCCACTGAAGAAGGCTGGAAGAAAGTTGCAGAGCAGTGGTGTCAGAAGAGGAACTTCCCCCACACCGTTGGAGCCATAGATGGGAAGCATGTGGCCTGCAAAGCTCCAGCCAACTCAGGGTCCACTTATTTCAACTACAAGGGGCTTCTTCAGCATCATCCTCTTTGCCATGGTTGATGCTGACTACAAGTTCATGTACATCGATGCTTCAGGCAACGGGTCAGCTTCAGATGCCCAGGTATATAACGCAAGTGACCTCAAGGAGGGGCTGGAACGCAACCTCATCATGGGCTTCCCATATCCAGGCCCTCTGCCCAATGACACGCAAGATGTGCCCTACTTCATTGTGGGGGATGATGCGTCTCCCTCAGAACCTACCTCATGAAGCCCTACACTTCCAGATGCCTCACCCGTGAAGAGAGGATCTTCAACTACAGGCTGTCCAGGGCAAGGCAGGTGGTGGACAATGCCTTGGCATCCTGGCCAACAGGTTCCAGTACTTCTCACCACCATGCAGCATAGCCCAGAGACCGTGAGGAGGATCATGGAAGCTTGCTGCATCCTGCACAATCTCATGCGCACCCGCTACTCAGTGTTACAGGAAAGGCTTGTGGACCATCAGCAAGGCAATGGGGACATGGAGCCTGGGGAAATGGAGGCAAGGGCGAAACCTGAATAGGACACTGAGGATGTGCAAGGCCCCAACAGAACTTCACGTGGAGGGAAGAAGCAGCGCAACCTCCTGAGACGCTGGTGCAACCTCCCCAGCTGGAGCAGTGGAGTGGCAAGACAGGATGGTTAGATGATTAATGGATGCTCCTTCAGCCTGTCTCATCACACGGATGAGATTGGGCCATGTATGTTGGGTGGGCCTACAACGAACAGGGCATTTAATAAAAGAGTTGTGTTTGTGTTGACATGTGTGGATGATTATTACGATTATTATTGATAATAAAGGCAAAGATGTGGCAGCTGGGAGGGTGGACCATACAGTCCCACTATGCTTGCACTGGAGGTTTATCTATCCCACAGCTAATACCCATCTCAAAGGTATCCTGCCCATGCCACTGCTATCTAACCCATCCCACAAGCATGCAAAGCTGAAACATTTCTAAAAGTTTCCACCAGACATTATTTTAAAAAAAAATGAAGCAAGTGTATGAATCCAAAATAGATTTTTATTAACAAGAGCTATAAAACAACAATGAGTCTCTGGCACTCCTCTTGGTTGCTCAGTCTCAGGGTGAAGGATCCAGGTGCTGTGGAGGTGGCCTGTGCTGGAGTGCTTGTCATCAGCTCCTCCAGAAGCAGAAGCAGCAGAAGCGCCAGCCCCAGAAGAGCGAGCCCGTGCTGCAGAAGCCCCAGGAGAACCAGAGTGAGGGCCAGGGGCGAGGATGGTAGCCTGTCCCTTTGCCACGGCTGGCAGCAGATGGCTGAGGCTTGCTGTGCTTCCGCATGGTTGTGGGGTTACTGGCTGGCAGGGAGGCTTGGCAGGAACCAAGGCTGGCAGAAAGGCTGGCAGGGAGGCAGGCACCAAGGCTGGCAGAAGGCTGGCAAGCAGGCTGGCAGGCAGGCACCAAGGCTGGCAGGAAGGCTGGCCACCAAGGCAGGCACCAAGGCTGGCAGCGAGGCAGGCACCAAGGCTGGCAGGGAGACATGAACCAAGGCTGGCAGGAATGCAGACAGCAAGGCTGGCAGGCAGACTGGCTGGCCAGCAAGGCTTGCAGGCAGGCTGGCAGGGAGGCTGCAGGGAGGCTTGCAGGGAGGCTGGCAGGGAGGCTGGCAGGTAGGGCTGCAGCGAGGCTGGCAGGGAGGCAGGCAAGGCAGCCAATCCCATCCGGCAGCAGGTCTTTCCTCTGAATGGCGACCTGCTTCCGAGCTGCTTCCGTTATATCTGTGGGGCTGATGCAATGCATCCTCCCCACATGCGCAATTAACGCTCGGCATCCATTATGGCTTTCCGCTGTACATCCGCTCTGCATCGCTCTGCATCTGCCTCTGCATCCGCTTATCCGCTGTCATCTGCTCTGCACCGCTATATCTGTTCCACATCCACTTTGCTGAGGCCCCCCGGAAGCCCTGCGGATGCGCCATCGCTCCTATCCACTGGGCTTCCATTCCGCATCGCTCTGCATCGCCCTGAGTCCTCCTGCGTCTGTGTTATATGCTCTGGTTATGCAAAATTTTTGCCCCTTTGGAGCGATAACAACGGATGGAACATTTTGCTCGTCCGCTGTGTCCTTTTTGCATCCGTTGGGCGGTGTGACATGGGATTTACTCTCTCTTTTTTTTCTTTTCAAACCTTCCTTCCTAGATCTCCATCAGAGTCAGGGTAAAACTTTGAATTGAAGGCTTGTATCCTCCAGGAATGATTGTTCCCTCTTTGAAAAGCAATGAAAAGGTGTCAAAAGAAGAAAAAAAAAACTCATAGAACTTTGGAACTGTCACAGTGGTTTGTAATTGGCACATAATACTTTTGCAAGACACTGGTAAGCTTGCTTGGAATGACATTCTCTGGAGATTCAGACAGCACCCTTTGAGTAATGCTGGAGTAGTGAAAAGCAGAGAAAAGACAAACATCTTCTTAAAAAGTTTAATAATATGTCAAAGGCAAAGGCAGCCAGTTTTGTGTAGTGTTGAAGATGCCAGCCTGAGAAACTAGTCTCTGTGAGTTCTAAACCTCCCTTAAGCATGAAAGCTGGATGGATGACTTTGGGTAGGTTATTCTCTTTTAGCCCAACACCTGATAAGATTGTGTTTACTCCAAAGAAAATAGGAGGCAAACATATTAAATACGAACACATGGAAATAGAACTAGAATGACTGGCAAAAGAAAGCATAAGTACCAATAGTAATAGGCACCTTGGGTGCAATTGCAAAACATCTGAAGGACCACTTGAACACCATCAGCAATGACAAATTCAACAGTCTTGCAAAAAGCAACTTTACTTGGAAAAGCTTACATCCTGCAACAATACATTTTGTATTATTAAACAACAACATCTGCTAATCCCAGATCCTTGGGAAGGACTCAGTCAGTGGGTAAAAACGCTAGATCCAGCCTAAACTCTTGGCTGATTGTGAGGCCATCCATAACGAATTATTTCTCAATGCATTTTCTTTCCATCCACTTCAGAAATAAAATATTTTTTTTTTTGCATGTGAAAAAGTGATGATAATGGTGATGATGATGATGGTGATGATGATGATGATGATGATGATGGAAAAAGAGAGAAGAGGAGGAGGAGAGGAGAGAAGGGGGGACATTCCAGTGGTGGGATTCCATTTTTTTTTTTTTACTCCTGGTTCTGTGGGTGTGGCTTGATGGGTATGGCAGGGAAAGGATACTGTAAAATCTCCAGTCGGAGGTGGAATTTGCCGGTTCTCCAAACTACTCAAAATTTCCAGTTCTCCAGACTGGTCAGAACCTGCTGAATACCACTTCTGGAGCATACAATATAGCTTCACAGTTTTGGAATTGTGTAATATTTTTAGGAGTTTTGTCCCAGTTGTTCTAAATTGGATCTGATAAGGAAGAAAAGTAAAAGAAGCATTTGTCATCTTGGTATATGATTGGAAACTATTGACTTTCTGATCTCCACTTATGAAACTTTAGTAGTGAATCCACTAAGGACAAATTCACAGAGCAGAAATCTGTACTGAACACACACACACAAAATTAGTTCTCCATAGCTTTTGTACAATAGCTTCTTCTCTCAAAAACAGTAATAAGGAACACCACAGCTAGGGAAGGTTTCAGTTTGAAGCTTACCACAAAGAACATCATGTAACTATCGAAAAATATTTTCTGTTGTTTCTTTTTTAAGTGGTTTCTTTGCTATTTTCCATTGCTTCTTTCTAAGTGGCTTCATTGCTAAAAGAAGTCAATGGTCAATCATTTCTCTACTGTTGCCAAGAAAACAACATGGATTTTTTCCATGAAGGCAATAGTCAAGCTCAGTTTGAGGGAACTTCTACTTTTTAAATTTTATTTTACCTTTTATTTTTCTTTGAAGCATGAAAAATTGTGTCTGGGTCCTAAAAATGTTGGCTAGTCCTGTATAAGAAAAAAATGTGGTCCTTCATGTATAAAACTAAGATGTCATGATGTTTACAGCTGAATAAGAAAATGATTTTGCATCATGTGAAGTGTGACCTGCAGATGGAGGTTCTGCAATCTAAGCCCAAATATTGTAAATTATCTTGTGAGCACCATGGTTAAAAAGAGATATTGTGCTGCCATTGTTTTCTGACTCTTTTGCCCTTGTATACTCATATCCCTTAAACTGTGATATAATGTCATCACT
Organism: Laticauda laticaudata; assembly: GCA_004320025.1. Taxonomy (NCBI): domain Eukaryota; kingdom Metazoa; phylum Chordata; class Lepidosauria; order Squamata; family Elapidae; genus Laticauda; species Laticauda laticaudata. The sequence goes on from BHFT01070310.1 coordinate 15,306, forward strand.
GGGTATATTGTTCCTTTGCCAGGTGACAGTTTTCAAGGAAGGAAGGGTCAACCTTCCCAGTTTGATGCACTAATTCTACTTGTGTCAGACTCAAGGAACCAAAAACCACACGAAGAGTTATTTCAGAGTAGTTTCTTTATTGCTGTTCACATGTAGACAGAACATCCTGCTGACTAAAGCACTTTATATACATAACTATTAGATATACCTTGTGAACTGCTGAGGGAGATCTATTGTCACCCTCTTCCTGAATACCAAAGATTCTAAGCCAGGTTGTCTCTTTGTTCTCTGTTATAGAGCCCCTCCTTCTTGCAACTTTGGGCTACACTCCACCCTAACTCTATTGTAAAGCTACTTTAATAGAACCTCACAAGTCTGAAAATACAGATCTCCTACCATCACTTTACAGCCTGAAGACCTTCTGATTCCCTTTCTCCACCCTTTATGCAGCTTCAGGCTATACCTTGTCTTATTTGACTATGCCCTAGGCAACCTGTCTTTCCCAAGGTCTCCCATAGTTTCTCCTATGTACCATTTAGGGCTTCAGAACCTGCTTCAGCAAGGGAGATACTTCACTTTGAATGTTTAGGGCAGTGGTGGGATTGAAATAATTTAACAACCAGTTCACCCAGTTCACCCAAGGTCAGGTTGGCTCTGGTGGGAGGCATGGCCCATCCCTGTCCTCCAGCTCCACTGAAGATGCAGGATGAGCCTCCCATGATGACCAACCTGACCCTTGGTGAACTGGTTGTTAAATTACACCCCCACCTCCCTTCTATCAAAGTGGATCCTTGGAACTGTGTTGCATTGCAATGGAGAAATGGACATTGGCACAAGAGAAGGAAAAGGAATAGGGAGAAGAAAGAGGGAAAACGGCCTTCTCCTTTCCTCGTGCCAGCTACTCCATTGCCATTTCTCCATTGCAGCACAACACAATGTCCAGGATCCACTTTGATAGCAGGTGGGTGGGTAATTTAACAACCAGTTCGTCCATACCGATGCAAAAACTGGCTTAATCACACCACTGGTTTAGGGCAGCCACTTCTTTGCTTGAGATTCTACAAGAAAGGAACTGACTTTTCTGAATGCTGTCTATTGGCAATGACAGAGAAATCATCAAGGACCAAGCCTATCTTTACTAGGGACAGAATGAGATGTGCTTCAACTTAGATGAAAGAATTTAGCAGAAATTTTCACTTTGAGCACCTTTAAGACACTTTGCAATCTTGGCCTTTTCCCTTCACACAATGTGGGTTAGGAGCCGCACAAATTACATTTCACTTCTTCCTGGAGGTAATCGAAATTTTCAAATGTTCACTAATGTGAGGGTTGTATATACAGTAGCCATTTGTGTACTTGTCATGCACACAGAAATATTGATGAAAGAACACTGATGATGCTCTATTAATTACAGGCAAATAGAGATTTAAAATGAGAATACTAAAATTAGGTATAAGAAGGTCTAGAAATGGGTAGGGGTGAGTTCAGGTGGAAGAAATGGCTTTTCTAATAACTTTCAAGGCACACATGTTAAAAAAGGACTATCTTTAAGGAAAGAATTAGTTGAAAGAATACTCTTTGGTGAATTTTTTACAGGTGAATTTACATAGACAAGAGCATTTCAAATAATTACTGGAAAAACTATATCATTCACAAAGCTACCACTTTTTCCTCAGTCTAACATTTTCCTCTTGTGGAGAGCTTGCCTGTGGCAGATTCATAAAAAATAACTTGGATATTTATAAACTAAAACTAAAATCTTTTATGGAACAGATCCTGAGTTTTGAAACTAGCCAACTTTGCTTCAATGCACTTCAGATACTTTGCTCTGAAAACTCTTGACTACCTCCAAAATCAATTTCTTTGGTTTCATATTTTGGTTTCATCAAATACAGTGGAGCATTCCAAGATAATATATTTGGTGAAGAATATTCAGAAAGAAATATTGTGGCACTCAGCTTCGCTTTTCATAAGGCCTCCATCACTCCTTAGTCATTGTTTCTGCAGAGGAATCTTCTTTCTTTTCCTCTTATTATGGAAAATAAAATAAAACATATGAGTACATATTTACTATGATTATCTATACTTGTTGGCATAATGTAAGACTGGACAAAACCTGTCAAGTTATAGGTACTCATTTCATAAAGACACTTCCTCTTTCTTTTTATGCATTTCTATCTCAAAAAATGTAGTTCAGAATTCCCCTAACCATCCAGAACAAAAGAGACCTAGAAGACTGCAAGGGGAGAGGACATCTGCTGAAAGATTGCCCATTCAGCTAAAGCCCCTGTCACACTGCACCAACAGATGGAAAGAAGATGTAAAATGGAGAAAAACACTTACCATCCATTGGTTAATGTGATGCTTCCGTTCTGTACTCACTGCCTCTGTTTTGCTTCCTCTCTATCGCCAGCATCCGTCTATTGACATTTCATCCGCTCAAAAGGTTTTGAGCTGCTCAAAACTTTTGAGCGAAAATGTATTCCAATTGTGTCCTTCTGCATCCCGCTAGGCATACCGGACATCCGTTCTACATCCATTGTCATCCGTTACGCACCGCTATATTCGCTAGGCATCCGCTGCGCATCCGCAACAACTCGCATCCATTCCAGCGGTAAACGGACACAGGGAGGAACGGCAATACACGGAACGGACGCGCGCATTAGTAGCATGGACAGAGAAAAGATGAAAGCGGATGCAGCACGCAAAAAAGCATTTAAAACAGAAAAAACGTTCACAGAGGGGACCTATCCGCTCCCATCCGCTTCATCCGCTAGAGTTCCTTTCCGCATCTGCTTTCATCGCTTTGTATCCTCCCCCCATCCGTTCCTTTCCATGTTGTCTTGCTCTGTTATGCAAAAGTTTGCCCCTTTTGAGAGCGGATAACAACGGATGGAACATTTTTCTCGTCCGCTGTGTCCTTTTTACAAACGTTTGCATCCGTTGGGCAGTGTGACAGGGCCTTAATATATGAATGTACTGAGTAGAATATGGCTGGGAAAACAAAGCAAGAGCAGTAAGGACTTACAGACCACTTTATAATGCTTTGCAGCCCTCTCTAAGCAGTTTACAGAGTCAGCATATTGCCCCCAACAATCTGGGTCCTCATTTTACCAACCTTGGAAAGATAGAAGGCTGAGTCAACCTTGATATGATAAAGATCAAACTCTTGATAGTGAGCAGAATCAGCCTGCAATTTGCATTCTAACTACTAAGCTACCACAGCTCATATACCTGGTATATGTTCATATTGAACCATGTACCAGTGGATTTACTAAAACAACAGCCCAGTGAAAATGCAGGTGTCACAGGAAAAGGAAAATAGTAATTAAAATATAGGCCTGTTAGGTTTCAAACTGGGAATGTTTTACATTATAACCATTACGTTCATAAATAAAGCCTGCTCTAAAGGAATTTGGAGCACGTCCTACCCAGAAAAAGTGGGGAATAGATGCTGTGAGAGCGAATATTCCTCCCTGTACAAAACAGCCAGTCAAAGCACATAAGTTGGTCACAGCAAGCAAAATGGACACCAGTACTGGAGGTAACAAAAACAAGGACATCCTTCTTTGAAAGCGGAGCAAGAAAATGTGCCTTAGCAGAGAGTGAATACAGGGAGATGTCTGTTGCTTCACTCCAAAAAATGGTGATTATTTGGTCTGCATTGGCAACAGGGTAATCTGGAAGCTTCAAAAAGGCTTTTGACAGTTTGAGTTGTGTATTTCTTTGCTGCAAACCTTCTCCAAGTCTTTTTTTTTTAACAAGACAAGTTGATAATATAAACCTTACCCACTCAGTTGCTGATGTTGACATTTATACCCTTCTGGTGGCCTCCAGCTGAGAAAATTGCCCACCAGTGTTTAAAGTCTGGTTGCCTTGCTTTGTAATAAATGGTCATGTCATTTACAATAAACATTAATGTCTTGTGCCTGATTAGATAATGACTGTTGCTATATATCACGGCTACTTTCTTTGCAAAGCATTTTTTCCCTCTCCCCTTTGGTCTATAACATGTATTAGCCTGCTTTCCTTTATGTTGATAAGAGAACATGTAAACAAACTTATTTGAGCTTCAAAGCCGTTGAGATAATTTATTTTGACTACTGAGTCCTAAGCTTGCATACTCTTCCCACTTCTGCTGTTTAACTATAATTAAAGCTGACAGAAAAAAAGAGGTAGCTTAAAGAAGCAGAGGAAACTGAAACATCACCAATACTTATATGGCCATCCATCTTATGTACCACAGCCTTGAGCAGCTCACAGAAAGTGACAATAAAGTCAGCATCAAAAACTCTCAGTGCCCCCAAAACAAAACTCTTCTCCGTACTGCAACTTTTAGACTGACTGAGCTCCAGCCTCAACCTAACCCAATGCTTGTGAGAAGACCCAGCTCTTCAAGGCCTTCTAGAACAGGGGTCTCCAACCTTGGCAACTTTAAGACTTGTGGACTTCAACTCCCAGAGTTCCTCAGCCAGCAAAACTCTGGGAGTTGAAGTCCACAAGTCTTAAAGTTTGCCAAGGTTGGAGATCCCTGTTCTAGAAGACTAGGAGGTGGGCCCCTGCCCAATATCATGTGGTGGGGGAGTTCCAAATAGTAGGGACTGCTATGGAAAGATTCACTTACTAGGTCCCACCAGACCAGACAACATTTAAAGAAAAGACCTAGAGAAAGGCCACCCTATCTGATCTGATGGAATGAGTAGATCCCATCAGGGCAAAGCAGACCTGCAAGTAGTCTCACCCCCAGGCATATAATAGCCCATTACATATAATATATGCAATGGTATATAATAAAATAAAAAATATAACATAATGTATAATACAATTTTCTCTAAGTTTCTGTTTGTACAGTGTGTGTGTGTGTGTGTGTGTGTGTGTGTGTAGGACAGACAGTCAGACAGACAGATTTTTGTGAGCTCTGAATTGCTGTGACAAAACATGGCTTTGAAGATAACTGATTATTTCTGCTTTTTATATGGCTTTTTGCTAATCCGGTGCCCCAAAAGTCTGACACTACAAACTGAAATAATTGGAAAGAGCATATAGTCAATTTAAGGGCTGTTTTCTTTTTCAGTATATCACTTGGAAATGGAGTTCTGTATCTATTTTATAACAATATTGTTTTTATCCCAGCCTTTTTCCAAACAGCTTCAGATAGTTTCCTCATTGTTCCGCAGTTTCATCTTTTATCCTCACCACATCCTTTTAAAATAAATAGGGCAGAGGGAGTGATTGGCCCCAATCTCCCTAGAAGTTTAATGGGTGGATGAAGAGGGAGTATTTGCTTCAAGAGTGACATGAAATGCAACCAAGTTGTGGGTGGAGGAGAGGCTATAATTATTTTGCTAATCATTCATATAACCCTTTTGATCTCTTGGGTACCATTTCTTCTTCATGCTGCCTTCATTCAGTTCCTTTGCCTCCTAAGGTACAATAATCCTCCTTCATCCAGAGAGTTATTGTGGGATAAAGTTTTACTTCTGAATATCACTGGTGCCAGAGTTGGTATTGTTATGGCATTAGCCAAAAAAGGATGCCATCATACTCAATCTCAATTTCGTAGGAATGAACAGCACTGTGGACAATGGAGGATAAAGAAGGAAGATTTAAACCAAAGAGCATTAGAATAATGCCAATAACAAATGACCCTCAAAATTCTCTGAAAATCATCTAAAGAAAATGGAAGTACTATATGTAACCTCTTTTGCAGCAGCTTTGTCTCTATCCAAAAGGTGATGGGCAGAGTGATTGTGAATTTGGGGAGATGATGTCCAATTGGGGGAACTGGATTGAAAACACTCAGTTGAGAAAGACTAAAGAAGAGCCATCAAGATATAAAGTTTCAAGTGGTTTGGTTTTACTCCAAAATACATTGATAAACCTTTTTAATAAGCTGTTTTGCCTTTTGCTTCCTGAATACAAATATTGGAAGGCAGCTTGGCTTCAATAGTTAGAGAACAACTCCAGATATGGAAGGACTTCATAAAAATCTTCATGATAGGGATGTTAGAAACTTCTTGTATGAAGAATTTTATCATCTTAGTCCTGAAATAGTTGCCATAATAGCATTGCATACAAAAATGAATCCAATTCTTCAAAAATGTATTAATTTTGAAAAAAAGCAGTATGCACAAATTCATTTATTGGACAAAGTGGTAACCCAAAACACTTGTTTTAGGGCATGTTATATTATGTATAGTAGGAAGAATTCAGGCATAATGAGTACAACATTAGGGAAAGCAGTAAATACATAAATGGCAGTTATACAGTACAAAATTAACTGTATGAACATATACAATACACAAACACGTGTGCATGCACACACACAGTTTTATCATTCTACCAGTGTTCAAATGAATCTTCAAAGCTACTTTGTGATGTAGATCCATGTTTCTAAAAGCAAAGGAAATGATATTACATTGCTCAGATTCATTTTGCTTTTGGGCTCTTCTTTGGCACTTCTAGTAGCTGAAAGACTATTCTACACCTGTAGGTGGGCAAAAGCTTTTTCAAACTTTTGAAAGTTCTGGAGAAGGACCCCAAAGCAACAAAAAAATGCCTTAACTTTATTGACTGTTGTATTAGATTTTTCAACCACGACAATCATGTGATTTGTTAATAGTATACAAGAAAAAAAATAATAATTATATCAACAACAGCCACTTAATTATCTTTAAACCAGAACACATACACAATTCTATGGCACCACCTTAATTAATTTGGAAAATTTCTATTTTAACATGCTCCCCAAAGCCAATGGATTCAGAGCAAGCCTATTCTTACTTCCACAGAGAATAGACCTTCAAACAGAAGCATTCATCTGATCTTGTAAAGTAATAAAGGATTGCCAACTGTTTTCCCCAAATTGTTTTATTAGAGTGTGGATTCTGGGTGATAGAAATAGTTCTATAGGTACCTTGACACCAACCCATATAGTAGGTATCACTACTGCAACTTGAAGAAACAAAGCAACATTGCTTCTGTATATCCAGATTGTGAGAAAGGGCAAATGTCTCATCTGAAAGTGATGAATGCTTACTTTGAAATATACTGGTTGTTTAGAAAACTATAATCTCCCTCAGATTTGAAAATTCCTGGATTATTTCTATGAATTATACAAAGAAAAATACTGTTTGTTAACAGATACTGGATATTTGGTTTGGGGAATCATGAATGGGCAGTACATTTTTAATTAATTAATTAATTGTTGGACTTTGATTACCAGGGATGGGAAATTTTCTGCTTTAAGGGCTAAAATGAGTTAGTTGCCGTGGGACCATAGGAAGTTTTGATTTGAATATTTGATTTATAAGTGATTTGACTGACATCACATGCTCAATCAAGTCTTGAAACTGAATAGAGTTGGACATTAAACTGAACTATAAATTCAAGTCAGCTCAACTCTTTGAATCAAATTGCAAATTCATATTGGATGTTGGCTAATTTGTGCATCCCTGTTGGGTGATTTAGCATGAGAGGGGCAAAGTAGCTGGTGAAGTGTGGAAGATTTCGTTATTTTAAAAGTGCAGGTTTTCATATTATGCTGCTTTCTTCTTATGCCTGGCTTTAAGGCTTTCTGCTTACAAATTGCATTCAAGAAATAATCAAGAAAAGCTCTATTTTGCATATACAAGAGACATAACCCCATTAGGCTCTCTCTGGTAATCTGCATTAAAAGTGCACACAAATTCACCGCATTGCTTTGAACTTTGAAAATATCTAGAGTATGTGTGTCAGCACAGCAACTGAAATAATAAGTATGGATTTTCCTTTTGGAACAATGAAGTCAGTAAAACACTCATAAACTCCTGAATATAAATTACCACTGCCTAAGGCTTCAAGGATCTAATCTCTTTTCAATAAAACAGATCTTTTGTGTGGGGTTCTGTGTGTGTGTTTAATTGGAGTGTTATTGTCTGGATACTTCATACACCAATGTTTGAATATGATGTGTCACACTACTTTTGATTCTTTTCATGCATCACATGTTGATTCAGTTAAATAATAAAGACAAATCATTCTCCTGCAACTATATGTGAGTTCAACCACTTCAAAATGTTCAAAAAAGTAAGATGCTTTGTAATATCTCCCCCTCCCCACCAATAATCCATACTGTGCCCTATACCCTATAGTCCTGCCATGTGATCAAAGAAAACATGACATAAAATATGTTCCAAAAAAGACAACATAGTTATGGCATTCAATTGGGATAAACTGGCTTGGGATTAAACTTGGCTATTTGAATAAGCTTACATGAAGTAAGAATGAGATAGCATAAGTCTGGCCATCATAAAAGTTAGTAATTGTCACCAACCTTCACATTTCCAGCATGGATGGCTTTCTTCAAATGGGCTACCTTCAAATAACTGTAACTGATTTATGTAAGTCTTTGGGCATAACCCGAATCTCATCCTTTCCAAACTTCAAAGTAGATGATTGATGAGCTCATTCAAATCTTCTCCATTCAAATCTATCAAACAGCAACGCTTCCTCTTTAAAACAAAAACAAAAACAAAAAAACATGGCTCTAAGGAAAAACAAAGGAATTTTACACCATAAACCTCCAATACTATACAACCTCCACTGTTTCAGTACCTCAAGACCAAATATTTATAGATAATGCTTTGTCTATAATAATTGATTTATCATATAATAGTATAATA
>BHFT01070314.1:0-85429 GCA_004320025.1 Laticauda laticaudata
AGGAGGAGGAGGAGGAGGAGGAGGACAATGACTATAGGGTCCTTGGTGCTTTCTGAGCTTGGTGGTTTTCTTGGAGACATTGCATTACCAAAATAGGTAACATCATCAGTGCTAGGAGGAGAGAGTGGGGTTTGAAGGAGGAGGAGGACTATGGGTTTCTTGATGCTCTCCAAGCTTTGGTGGAAAGGTAAGAGTGTTCTATGCACTTTGGTGGAGAGTCATGCCAGCCACAGGACCATGGAAACATCTTCGGACAGCGCTGGCTCTCTTGGTAGGGAAATGGAAATGAGCACTGCCCCCCTGGACTCAAACACAACTGGACAGGGGAATCCTTTGCCTTTCACAATTCATGGAATCCACCCAGAAACTTTTGGCTTTTTGGCAATGTGGAAATCCTTCACTATAAAATTAACCAATGCATAAAAATTGGAGATCTCGTGCAAGAAACTCAGCCTTTGCAATTCAGCCGTCAGCCTCTTCAGAGCTGTCCTTTCCATGATTGTTAGGTTGATTTCTATGATTACAGTGTAATATCTTGATTTAAGCTGGGGAGGGGTCCGCCGGCAGGGCAACTGTGAGTGGGTCCAATTCCCTGCTGTTGCCGAACGCCTGCGTTTCAGTTTAGAACAAGGGGAGATGTTGTCCTCGCAAGGAATGATTCATGACCTGCGGTCTGCGAGGCCTTGATTGCTGCCTTTGCAGATAGAGATCGCTCAGGGCAGGTGAGAAGAAATATGCACATGCAGCATGTCTCAAAAAGGCTAATCAGATCAGCCATAACTCATTCCGGGGTGACAAGCTGGACAGTTCCTTTGGTGGCGGCGAAAGAAGCCCGGCTAATTGAGCTCCTCGCTGGTGGAATGCCGTAGATGTGCGTGGAGAGGCAACCAGATTTTGGCTGGTCTGCAGTGTGTGTGGGAAGAATAATCATTATCTGGCATGTTCAGGCGCATCTTTTGCAGGAATAGGAGGGGGGGGGAAGGCAGCACAGAGGGTGGATGCAAAAGGAGAATGCTTTTGATGCTTGTGTTCTCGCACTCCTGGTGGTAATTATCCAAAGCTGGGAACCTCTTGCTATGGAAAACAACCCTCTTGGACAAGACCATGGACCAGGTGTGCTTCTGCCCCAGAGCAGGATGAAAACCAGGTCAGGGACTGGTGCACTGGTGGGAGCATGTAGCAACAGTGCACTGCAGCTTCTGGCAGGTTTGTTACCCTGGCAAGGCTGCCCGCATGGAGGAGAAACGATGGGAGGGTGGAAATGAAATTCTTGGTGTGCCACCGGGATTAAGACCAGTGGGGTCCAAGCAGCTTTCTCCTTTTAGCGTTGGACATGAAGGTTTCCCCTGCACTTCATGCTACTAGTTCACATTGACTTTGATGAAGGAGAGGCTAACAACTTATGGCCAGGGAGACAAGAACTTCCAAGAAATGGGTAGAGCATCCAATTCCATCTTATGCCCAATTTCACCTGATGCGAAAAGCGGACCCTGCACCTGCGGGAATACTCTAGGAGGAAGAAGAAAGGAAGAATGAAGAATAAAGAAAAAGAAGAGGAGGAAGAAGAGGAGGAGACTTGGTCAGAAGAGACCTGCAGTTGCTTTCTTCCTTAGGCCCAACCAGTGTCTACTAGGCAGGGAGGAAGGGCAACCAGCTAATGTGTCTCCAATGAGACACTTCTTGGCAACAAGGTGTTGCCACTGTCTTCTTCCAAGGTGCTTTTTCAAAATTTCTCAAACAGTGGGGGGGATTTCCTGATCTCCTTTCATCAAACTCCAATCCTTAATCTTTGTCAAAATCAGCATTTGATTTGCTGACAGCATTGCTGTCGCCTGTTGTAGACTCAACTTTCACTTGAGTTGACGATTGGGCATTTGTAGACCTCATGGACGCCTTCACACCATTTGGAAGAAATGGTTGAAAGAGAAGGGAGAGCCATCATACTGAATTGGTCTTGGTGGGTCTCCAGTATGCTTATGTTATGTCAGATGTTGTGCCAGGATATGTTCTGGAGGGCAATACTTGTGTACATATAACCCCCATCTTCTCTCCCTTTCAATGCGATGAGGAACCGAAACAGGCCATTTTCTGCAGAATTCTTAATTCACCTTCTGGTCCAACCAGGTGGATTTTTTTCACGATTCTTTGAAACAATGGCCCTTTCCCTTCAGCTCTCCCCCTTGACATCAGTGGCTCAATGTTCAGAATAACAGCATAACAGAATAACAGAGTTGGAAGGGACTTCCGAGGTCTTCTTGAACCCTATGACTATTATTAAATGTTGGACCTGATGATACTTGACTCTTGATGGATGTATCTTTTCTTTTTATGTACACTGAGAGCATTTGCACCAAAGACAAATTCCTTGGATGTCCAACCACTCTTGGCCAACAAAGAATTCAATTCTATTCTATTCTAGTTCAGCCTCCTGCTTAAGCCCGAGACCCTATACCATTCTGGCCAAATGTCTATTTTTAAAAACTTGCGGTGATGGAGCACCCACAACTTCTGGAGCCCAGCCATTCCACTGGTTAATTGTTTTAGCAATCAGAAACCAATGAGATGGCAAATAAGGGAAGAATCCCCCAGGAATTTAGATTTATGCCCTAGACTGATTAAGAAATCTGAATGATAAAACTATCCGTCCTCACTGACAATCTGATTTAGAGTTGCTCAGAGGTGTGTGTTTGTGTGTAGGATGGAAGAACAATGCTTCAGGTGCTTTCAGGAATTTTTTTTTCACCACCACCCTGATTACCATTATATTTGTTTTTTCCCCTTCTGCATTTTATGTTCATTTGCCTTCTGTTTAGTACAGCTATAAGGCGTAAATCAGTCTTGATTTGCAACTCGGTGACACCAGAAACAGAAGCCAGAAGAGAACAACATGAAATAAGGTACAGGTTGCTCCTGATTAATCATCCTTGGGCTTGGTTTCATGTCTTGGCGGTAAGGATGACAAGTTCCTTTGTCTCTATCATTAGTGGTGTCTCCTAACCTGAACAAAATCCACCCAAATTTGTTGTTGTGCTTAGCAAAGCTATTCCCAGCTGGGAAATTAACCACTTAGGATCCTGAGCAAAAGATTTCCCCCCCTACCTGTTCTTACAGAATAACAGGTCTTCTAGTCCAAGCTGGAGACTCTATACCATCCTGGACTAATGGCGATCCAGTCTCTTCTTGAAAACCTCCATTGTTGGAGCAGCTAGTGAAAAAGAACTACTGAGAACATAGACTCATGGGTTGGAAGGAATCAGAGCCAGTCAATGATATTTGTGATGAATTTTTGAATGTTCAGTTGACTGAGTTTCATGTTTAATGAATAAAGTTAATAATAATAATAATAATAATAATAATAATAATAATAATAATAATAATAATAATAATAATAATATATTAAGACCTAGGCAAGCACTTAAAAACAATTGGTGCTGACAAGATCACCACTGGCCAGCTGCAGAAGGCCACCTTACTGGGATCTGCTTGCATACTCCGCCGATACATCACGCAGTCCTAAACACTTGGGAAGTGTTTGATTAGTCATTTGGCATACGAAACCCAGCATGATTATCTCGTTTGCCATGTATACTGTCATAATAATAATATATTGATACTTGGTTGATACCTAGGATGATGGCAGCAACCCATATCAACCATCGGTGCCAGTCAATGATATTTGTGATACATTTCTAAATGTTCGGTTGACTGAGTTTCATGTTTAATGAATAAAAGAATAATAATAATCCATTTCATTTACAGGTTGCTTTTATTTACAAATATACTGAATCATAACCTTCCATTCATTCAGACCCGTGTGCACGCTCACACACTCCCACGTAAGGAAAAACAAATACGTGAAGTTTGAGAATCACATTGCTTGAGCCATCCGAGAAGAAACCAAAACGGGTCCAACACCATCAGCTGTGGCCACATGGACATGAAAAGAACAAAACCCCAACAACACAACTAATAAATAATTTAAGAAATGGAAAGTCATTAAATTAAGAAGGCAGAAAAACAAGGCTAGGAGCCAGTGGCAAAAAAACCCAATGAATTAAAAAAAAAAAGTCCAGGGAGCGTCAGAATGAGATATTAAGGATGGATTTTTATCGTCATCATTTTCATCGGTATTTTTACAAGTTAAACAAACCAGGAACAGCTACAAAATACTACATTTTGCTAACATAAATATAGAATATATAAATATACAGAGGATACAAGTGGATGTGGTGAAACAGAAACGGGGGAAGGGAAGGGAGGAAAGTGACTTGGGGAGGAACATAAAAATAAAAAATAAAAATAAAGAATACCCAAGAGGGAATCTTTTGGGGAGTGAGCCACTTGGACAGAAATCCAACAGAAGCATTCACTGAGGATGAGATCTGGTGGGGCAGTTTAGCAAATGGTTTGATTTCTCCTTGCTTCTCTTGCAGCTTAAAATTTGGGACGGGGGCACCTGAAGTTGAAAACCTGGAAGTGACCTATCTTGCTGGCCAGCTGGTGGAAGAATCAAGAAAGGGAATGAGAATCAACAAATGGAGCATTTTGTCAGCACTCCCTGGTGCCTTGTAGCCACACAGATCAACGTTGGGTGATGCCCCCAGGAACCTAATCTCTCCCCCCCCCACTACCACCTCAGAGGTCGTTCCCTAATCTAGTCCCCTGGGGTAGCAACTCCTGGTTGAACAAAGCTAATTCTAGAATTTATGGTCTGATTTGCTGCCAGTGCTGGTTTTCCCCATCCTTGAACGCCCAAGAGATAAATTCAACCCGGTGGAAAAGACGACGGTGGAAGAGAACAGTCGCTAAAGAGGAACATCGCCAAGAAAAGGGGGTTCAGTATAGAAATGAATCAAAATCGATTCAAGAGGACATGAAAAAGACCCCAAGGGGCATTTTGAAAGGGAGCGCTCTAATACTGTATAACTGCTTGTTGGGTGAAGTAAAAAAAAAACATGTTTATGTAGGCAATCATACACACACAACCCCCCCCAAGCACACCGTAAATCAAATGACTTTTGTGCAGTGTCTCATTCACTTGCCCTGGGTCACCATGGTAAGGAATACAGGTAGTCTCAAGTTAGGACCGCAATCAAGCCCAAAATTTCCATTGTTAAGTGAGAGATCGGTTAGGTGCATTTTGCCCAGTTTTACAACCTTTATTGCCCCAGTTGTTAAGCGAATTACCACCATTGTTAAACTGATCACATGGTTGTTAAGTGAATCTGGCTTCCCCATTGAGTTTGCTGGTCAGATGGGGACACTGCAACTGTCATAAGTACATGCCAGTTGCCAAGCTTCTGAATTTTGATCATGTGACTGCAGGGATGCTTCAAAGGTCGTAATTGTGAAATATGGTCCTAAGTAACTTTTTTTTTCCGGTGCCGTTGTAACTCTGAATGGTCACTAAATGAACTATTGCAACTGGAGGACGACCTGTACCAGGAGAGGCTGAGTAAATCAGATATAAAAAGAGAAAACATTTTGATCAGAGTGGATCAAAATGGGTTTCCTGGAACGATTTATTGAAGGGGTCGCACTCAGTTGAGATCACTTTGTGGGCCAATTAACTCCTCCATTATTGTAGTGTTTTATCAACGTAGGCAATATATAAATAACTCCTTGGAGGTGGTTATTTTTCATTCAACTGAAATTTGGTGGAATGCAAGATAGCTCCAATCTCCAAGTGGGAGAAAAATGGCTTATCCATTTTTTAAGATTTTGGCAAGTTTTTTCCCCCAAGATTTGTTGAATGCAGACTTCTGAGGTTTCTACTAGCAATCTCCTAAGTAGGTAGATCTGTGAGGTATACAGGCAACCCTCAGCTAACAACCACAATCAAGCCTAAGCTCAAGAATTTATGTTGCTAAGTGAGAAATGTATTGAGTTTTTTCCCCCATTTTATGACTTTTCTTGCCACGGTTGTTAAGCGAATCTGGCTTCCCTACTGACTTTGCAGTGGCCATGGAGAATATCCAAGTGGCGTAATATTACATTAATACCGTGTTTCCCTGAAAATACGACCTACCCTGAAAGTAAGTCCCAGCTTGATTTTTCACACATGCGCCCAATATAAGCCCTACCTCCAAAATAAGCCCTAATTAAGATCCTGCCCACTCCAACGTGCATGGGTAAAAATTAAGCTAGGGTGGGGGTGGTGGGGGGTGGAGCTGCCCTACTACTTACCTTTGGACAGGTGTAGCCAGGCCTTGCCCACCCCAATACCTGCCTTGCTGGGCCATTTTATTCCAGATTGATCCAGAGCTCTGTTATCAGAAGGCAAAGGCCTTCAGGGAAACCTTGCCTGCCACAGAAGAAGAAGTTCCTGAAGGTCTCTAACAGTGAAAAGGAGGCTGGGTGGTGGTGGGGTGACAAGTGAGGTGAGTCAGAGGATGACATTCCCTGAAAATAAGACCTGGTGCAGGGTCTTATTTTCAGGGAAACACGGCAGCATTACTGAATAGATTAACCACGTGTTTGGAAATAGCAAAATTCCTCATTGTCTTAACATCCCCTCTGAAATAAGCGAGGTACGTTCATTTTAGAAGATGTTCTAAGGGCAATTCCTTCCTTCCACCTCCCTTTATCAACTCCACTATAGACACAGCAGCCTAATAAATCATACTTTTTCATATTATTGTAAATATGCCTCATTACCATTTTCAGCTCATTCTTTGCTTATTGGATCTAACGTGATTTAAATACTGGAAGGATGTAGATCTGTGTGCATGTGTTTTCTAGGGAGAGAAAAGCAGTGCATAAATAAATGGCTTGCAATGGCCATCTGACTTCCCACACAGGTTGTCATTCCATGTACTTCAATCCAAATTTGTCCACGAAGGTTTTATGCAGACATGCCTACCTGTTTGGCTCTCTTGTCTGCTTGACTTATCCAATGGCATTCTCTCCTGAGAATGCAAGAGTAAGCCTCAAGTCAAGAGGAGGTCAAGAGCCTGATTTCAACCCTTTGACCCTGAAGTCCCAGGTTAAAACCACACAACCAGCAGATTCCTGAGAGCAATCATCCATGCCACAAATAAGAGTGACATTTACCTCAGCCAGGGTACCAGGGGAAAGGAAAAACAAGTTTGAATAGCTTTACTAGTGTCAACTTGGCCTTTGAATCTGCTGTTATTCTTGGAGGAATGGGACAAGTTATCATGACCAACTCACTTCAGGACAATTTAACAATCCAATTTAATTATTTAAAATAAATTTTAAAACATATTTCAATTTTTGTCATTTGTATTTCATTTCATCCCTCCTTTTTCATCCTTTCTTGAGTGAGTCTATTCCACCATTTCTTTCATATTAGTGTAACTCTTGTCCTGCAATGAGTTGGGTGCACCAAGTTGGCCAGGGTTGAGTTGGCCATGGCAGATTTTACTGATGTTGGATGGGAAGGATTACTGTTGGTCACAATTTGGAGGACAACTATCTCTATGGAAAAGCCAGAACGTCTTTCCTAATTTCTCCACCTTCTCATATTTGTGAAGGTCCAGAAAATGGAACTTGGAACATCTGCAACAAGGGGAATGGCATCCATGTGAGATCAAGACATTCATGCCATAAAGGTGGTCGAACAACTAATGTGTTGCAAGCTAAGGTGGGCAAGTTATGTAACCACTCAGCTGCCAGGGGATTTGGTTTCAAAATGATGTGGTATTTTAATTTCTATTGTCAAAGAGGGTCTTGCTTTGGGATTTTATTTCATTTTTAAAAACAACAGCAGCTGCCAAACTCTTACCTGAAGTCATTTAAGAAGGCAGTTGATGTAGGCAGCAATTTCAAGACACTGGAAAAGATGTACATTTTCACACATTGTTAACTTCTGGAATGCATTAATACAATCGTGGGGGGGGGGGGGGGAGAGACTAATTTAGATGCTTNGGGGGGGGGGGGGGGAGGGAGAGACTAATTTAGATGCTTATAGGGAGAGGTGCCTGTGGATGACAGCCTTACCATAGATCACTGGATCTGGCAGGCAATAATAAGGATCCAATCAGATCTCATAGGAGTTGGAATCCAGTAGGGACAACTGGTTCTTCTATTCAAAGTTGCTTTGTGCTTGGCCTTCAAATTATGAGAAGTAAATACTGAAAAGACCTAAAGGAACTTAACTCAGATTGTCTTCAACTTCTGACCAAAATTGGGACATGAGCTTCCCTTGCTAAGTGAGGCAATTGATAAGTGAGTCAGGTCCAATTTTACCATCTATTTTGTCATGGCCGTTAAGCAAATTGTGTGGTTGTTCAGCTAATCTGGCTTCTGCTACTCATTTTGCTCTCTGGAAGCTACCTGGGAAAGTCACAAATGACAATCACGTGAGTCCAGGACACTGCAACAGTCATAAGTATATGCCAGTTGCCAGCACCCAAATTTTGCTCATGTGATTGTCAGGATGCTGGGATGGTCATAAGTGCAAGGGCCTGTTGTCACTTTCCCCAGCCCTGTTACAGCTTTGAACAGTCATTAAACAAAAGGCGGTTAAGTCAAGAACTACCTGTAAATCTTATTCCTGGAATTCTTCTGCTTTCAAAAACGTGTGGCTAGCATCAATCTAACATGACCCTAAAAGAAGAGACAATCAGTAAGAGGATCATGGCTTATATAGATCTACTCTAACTTGAGCACTGAACTTGCCAACAAATACTCAACATAAGTCTCTAAGTCAGTTTTCCCCAACTTTGAGATTTCCAGGTCTTGATTCCCAAAATTTTCAGCAATGGCTATGAAATTTCAGCAATAAAACTCAGTTTTACCTTAATTCAGCCTTTTTCAAATCTGGATACTATTGAGGTTTCTGGAATCCAACACTCAACAATGGCTGTTCTAATTGGAGTATTCTAGGAATTAAACTCCACACATCTCGACAGCCTCCAAATTGATAAAGACTGATCAACTTGAGAGGTGTGTACCTTGATGAAGCGAACCCCTACTTTGACAACTTGTTTTATGAACATAGAAAACATTATATCAAAGTTCTGCAGAACTTGGGGCCATCTAGTCTACCCCCAATACATTCCCAGGGTAGCTCAGCAGATACTTCTAGAAGTCCATAAGCAGGAGATGAGGTCAAGAGTTGTCTCCAATATATGTTTCCCAAAAATGGATAATGAAAAATGTAATAAAAATCAACCATGAAATTTGAGGGCAATCATACCTGATGGGAGCTTGGCTAAACTATCTGAGGTTGGTGGGATATGTAGACCAAAACATCTGGAACTCAGTAACGGGAAGAAAGGACTCAGAGTAGGAGTCCAACATCCTTCTCAAGGGCCCCATGTTAGCTTACCCTCTGATCTAACTAGTCACCAAACGTGGAATTCCCATGGCATTCTGAGTGGCAAGCATCATAAAAAAGTGTTTCACATCTTTGCATCTGCCAAAGTTTAATTTCTACTAGCAGCTGGGGAATAACAGTGCTGCTTTGGAATGAGTGCCCATCATGAGTAAAGCTAGACAGAATGCCATCACGGCTTGCCTTTTGCAATTACATGATGGATAAATGGAGGTGGGGGAGGAAAGGGGTTTCTTCTAACCCCATTCAGGGGGAAAAGATCCAAACCATAGTCAGCTCTAATTAACGTGTCCCGAAGCAAGGACCTATGGGGTATCGCTGTCAAATTGACATAAACAAATGGGAATCACCAACAGATGACTGTCAATCAAAGCGAAGAGAGCTAGGGGTTAGGTGGAGACGTGAAATTTGGCACTGAATTCCTTCACCATTTTTTTTTTTAAGTTTTAATACACTCAGAATAGCGAACAATCTGGAATAAAATCGGGTGCTCCACAATATCTCTGGCTCTACCTTTTATAAAAAATTGCTTTTCCAGGTAAAGGTTGTCATTACAGCCCATCTAACTTTGCCTCGCCTGTTCAGCATCTTTTTTTGACTCTCTCTTCCCCTCCAAGAAATGTCATAATTATGACAATGTGGCTCGATTTCTCTTATTATTTTCCAAGGTTTTTCTCCCACCTCCTCTCTCCTCCATTCCCACTCCCCTTATTTCCAGGCAGTGCAGCGACTATAACTTAATGGCCCCAGAGGTGGCCATATTATTTTTTGGCGGGGTGAAGGGGGTTCCCATTTGGTTTGATGGAGAGTAAAAGAAAGAAAAAGAAAACCTGAGGGGAAATAAGGAATGTCGCTTTAGGAAGCTCTGTCTAAAGCGTTTTGTGGCCCTGAGGGTTTTCAGTCTGTTGTGGAAGAGGAAACATGCAGAACAAAATTGGGACCGTCCTCTCCAATTTTTTTCTTCAGCTTGGACCAACTTTGCATCAGGGGCAGCCTGGAGAAAACACTGTTGAAAGAGATCCCCAAAGCAAGGCAGGTGGGAAGTGTCTGCCTCCATCATGATGGGGTTTGAGAAGAAACTAACCACGGGAGCATCGGCATTTCCTTGGTCCAACCTTGGCAACCTCGGTTTCTTTTTGAGAGCGACGCGTGGTCCTTTTTAGTCGTTCTGACTGAGGATTCCTTGCCTGTCTGTTTCTCGGGGCCTTAATGCTCCTGTCATCCCAGGTGACCAATATCAGAGTGGAGGAAAAGAAGAAAAATATGGCTGTATGAGGTTTATTTTCTTGTTTTCAACTGGAAAACGGGAAGGAGCTCCTCACGACATCGGTCCAGGAGAAGAAGTTCGGAAGAGCTGGGCTGGTTTCCCACCCCTGCCCAGTTGCTTTTCATGAGGCAAAGTAGGAACTCTGCATAGAATACAGCCTATCAATGGGGTTTCCTATCCTGGCTTGCATGGAGTTTACTTCTGAGGAAGCCAAGAAACAGTCACTCAAGCTTGTTAAAGACGTGTCGCTGTCGATGTCATGAAAAATGGAGTCATTTCCTGATGGAGAGAGAGAGAAAAAGAAAAAATAGATATAGACCTGTTAATAGGCTGGGTTGACTGACACAGGGTGCTATAAACGTCTGAGAAGATGATCCATGTGTATCCCAACACTGCTTTTTTTAAAAAGGCAAACAGACTTTGCTTTTTCCTTTGCACTTCTCACCCAAGAAGTTCTGGAGAAGCTTCTTGGAGGAGAAGCGAAATGTCTTCGAGGAAAAACAAAGTCCAGTTGCTATTGGGGTAAAAAAAAGCAACTTTGGGAAAACCATGACCTGGATGACCGAGAATCTCCATAGAAATCACTCCTTATCACACATCCCCTCCCACTTATGACTGTATGACTGAAACCTTGTCACTTGTATCCTTAAGATTTATACTGACTGTTTTCTAGTATGATTCGATTGCCTAGTTGTACCCTATGACTATTATTAAGTATTGGACTTGATGATTCTTGACTCTTGATGGATGTATCTTTTCTTTTATGTGCACTGAGAGCATTTGCACCAAGACAAATTCCTTGGGTGTCCAATCACACTTGGCCAATAAAGACTATTTTAATCTATATGATCCATATATGATTTCACTCATGCAAGGGATTCACACAAGCACACCCATTTCCATCAGCTTTAAACCCTTCCTGTGTAACAGAGATCTATCATGATATGGTTCTTTTTAGAAGGTTGAAGATGTCCACCATGTAAGCTTGGAATTGTGCCACCCAAGAAATGTTGGCCTTGAAGGGCAGTACATGAGAACCCTTTCGCAATGCGCAGCAGTCTGATTGCTCGTGGGGAAACAGGCTATCAAGAATATGTCTTGAAGTCTCCTGTTCTCAGATGGAGAGGAATGTGTCCTGTTTAATGAAAAGAAGGGCTAGATGTTCCAATTATGTTGGAGGTACCATTTTTTAAAGGCTCTTCCAGGTTGAAAGGGTAGTAGTGTTCCAATGCTTGAAGGCCTGCCACAAGAGGACAGGGTCAACCTACTCTCCAAAGCACCTGGAAGCAGAACAAGACGCAACGGATGGAAAGTAATCAAGGAGTGAATCAACCCAGGACTAAGGAAGGATTTCTGTGGGAGCAATCAATCAATGGAATAGCAAAAATGATGGGCACTCCATCATTGAGGGTTTTAAGAAGAGATTGGACAAGCGTTTGTCTGAAATGGTATAGAATCTCCTGCTTGTGCAGGGGGTGGACTAGAAGATCTCCAACGTCCCTTCCAACACTGACACTCTGTTACATCTGGGAGAAGGCTGATGAGACCAATTGTTCTTGTTGTACTAACTTTACTTCTTCTCTGTCTCCATCTCTGAACTTGCATCTACACTAAACTTGAAAATGACATACTTTAGGCAAACTCAATTCATAGGATTTTGGTAACATCAGAAATCTAGCAATATCTGGGGAGCAGGAAATACTCCTGCTTCAAGTTTTGCATCACTGCAAACCTGGATTGACGTGGCCAACTTTTGGTTAAGGCCTTTACTAGCTGCAATATAGAATTGTGGACCCAGGAGGAATTTCTGCACGATTCCCACATCTGGATATACTTCTGCTCCAAAGAATGACCGCGAATAGCAAACTAAAGCATTGGAGAAATTTTTTAAGAAGCCTATCTTAAATCTCCAGGGTGTTTGGTTTCTGGGAATAATAAGGACAACAATAACAATAATACTACTCAGATGCCCTGGGTGCATTTTGAGCTGTCATAATCTTTTGGAAGGCTGTGCTTTTTCTTCAGCTGTATTGATTTTCTCTGCTGAAAAAAAAAATCAGAATAATTTGCACTTGAAGAATCAGATGAAGAGGAAAAAACAGGCCTGGCTCTTTGGTGGAGATTTTAATGGTACTAAGATAGCATCATTGGGCGGGATGTAAAAAATGGTTGGGCTCTCTGCCAGTAAATTGTTTGCTTTGCAGTCTATAACATTTCAAAACAGTTTGAAATGGGGGGGGAGAGGGGGGGAAAAAGAGAGTGAGAAACAGAAAGAGAAAGAAAAAAGAGAAGGAAAGAGACAGAAAGAGAGTGGGGGGAAAGAGAAACAGGGAGAAAGAGAGGGAGAGAGAAAGAGAACAGAGAAAGAGAAGAAGAGAGAGAAAAAGAGAGAAGGAGAGAGAGAAAGAGAGAGGAAAGAGAAAGAAAGAGAAAAAGAGAAAGAAACAGGGAGAAACAGAGGGAGAGAGAGAAAGAAAGAGAGAGAGAGAGAGAGAGAGAAGGACCAGGAAAGATCCTTTTTTTATCTGACATGAGCAAATAATCTGAAACAAGCCGACTGGCAAAAGAGAAATGATCTTGCATTCCATCAGAGGAAACTGTGGCTTTGAGGAATGCCAGGATCAAATCTTGTCAGTGCCAATAAAAGTTGCCACTGGAAGGAAAATGGGGAGGGGGGGTTGCAAGAGGGAAAACCCCATGTTGAGAGAGAGAGAGAGAGAGAGAGAGAGAGAAGGGCCCCCCTCCATTTTTCACCCCTTCCCCCAAGGCAAACTTGGCTAGAATGCCAGGAGTGTGTTCTGTTGATCACCAAGGAAGATGGTGATCTAAAACAGGCAAGGAAGTGTTTCCCAAAGCGAAAGAGACACGGTTGGTGTCTCTCTGCCACTTGAGACAAGAGTATCCATGGAACGAGGTGGACTACAAGTCCCATCAGCCCTAGCCGCAGCCAGGCAAGGGGCATGATTGAAAGGAGCTGATGGAGTGAGCTGGGTGGAAATGGACTCCAGCAAATCCGCCTGGGTCTTTGAGGGCTGTTCCCCATCTGCAGCCTTTCCCGTCACTTGAAAAGGAAGCAGAGGAGAGAAAAGCAGAAATATTCCGCCAGCTCAGCTGAGAACTTGACGGAGTTCTTGTTTTTCTTCTACCTTCCTTGTTTTTCTTCTTTATATTGGCTACAAAGAGTGGGATGCTGGAGGATGAGTCCTTGCCTCTGCTTTCCTCCCCCCTCTTCTCATTACCGCTGCCTTTTCCTCCTGGGTTGTTTCTTTGAGGTGCGTTTCTGCCATTGTTTGTAACCTGCTCCACAAACTCATTTGTCCCCTATGGTGAAATCAGGGCGGCATGAAACATCATGCCGAGTTTGAAGCAGCAAGGAAGTTTTTTCCCCCATTCTTAGAAAACGGCTGCCTAGAAGTCTGATGTAAAGTGATAAATCACGAGGACTAGATCCTTGGGTGACACTGTTGCAACAGGGCCCACGGATTGCTTCTGGAAACTGCAGCGGTTGCAAAAGTGCAGAAGAAACCTTGCTCCATACAGCCTTTTCATTATTATTATTATTATTGTTGTTTTTGGAATCTGATCTTTTATTCAAAGAGAATCCAGAAAGATTCCAGTGGTTGAGCGGCTGGAAAATGTGGAACCTCTTTGGAGATGGGAATGGCGCCGTGAGGATAGTTCACATTAAAATGAGCAATTTTTTCTGGATCTAGGACTCCAAACACCATCCTGCTGAAGAGAAGGACCTAGTGCTTTGATCTGTTCCAGGGACATTAAGACCTGATGGACAAAGCTGAGCTGAACATTAAGACCTCTGAATTATTCAATGCAGGCACGCAGCCAGATCTCATACGAGACACGACTTGATGGGTGAAGGGCAAAATATGAAGAGCAAATCCTTGCCCAGCCACAGAGATGAACTGGGGTGTTTTTTCCTATTGCCATGCCACCCATCTAGCACCCCCCCACCCCACCCCCACCCCGGTTTGGGAATCTCGACATTCCACCCCCACATACCATTGTTGTGAGTGCGATAAGAGCTGTTATCAATTTGCATGCTAAAAAGCTCTGGATGCAAGCGGGTAAACCAGCTTTCTGCCAAACCACATCTGATGCAGTCTCCTCACTGATGTGGTTGTGAAAAGACAAGTCTTGGGATTGCTGGTCCCTACTGACCCACCCCTACTTTCTCCAGTTTCAGGCCTCCTTAAAATAAGAAGCACATAACTAGAATAATGTGGCTGTTTAACTCTTTGTGGCTCTTTCGTACTCTGGCTTCATAATAGATGCAGAGATAAATAGAATAATAGAGTTGGAAGGGACCTTAGAGGCCTTCTAGTCCAATCCCCTGCTTGAGCAGGAGACCCTACACCATTCCAGACAAGCAGCCATTCAATCTCTTCTTAGAAGCGTCTAGTGATGGAGCACCCACAATTTCTGAAGGCAAGGAATTCCACTGGCTAATTGTCCTCACTTCTCCTTAGTTCTAGGTTGCTTCTCTCCTTGATCAGTGCCCATCCATTGCTTCTTGTCCTGCATGCAGGTGCTTTGGGGAATAGCTTGACTCCCTCTTCTTTGGGGCAAATATTGGAAGACAGCTATTGTGTCATCTCCTAATCTTTCTTTTCATTAAACTAGACATACCCAATTCCTGAAACCGTTCTTCATATATATATTTAAGCTCAAAACAAAGCAATGGCCAAGCCAGGATTTTCTCTAAGGGCAGCTATGGAACCCATCTGAGATCTGGTAGACCAAAGTCAACATCCAACACTGCACAAATGTCCTTCAAAAGGTCAATAGCTGCCATCAGTAGCCCAAGGTGGAGAAGTAACTCTTCCCCACGCCCTTTGGGCTCCACTGATTCATTTATTTATGTCTCCTCTTCTTGTCTTTCTTGGCATGGAAGTTGAGAATGATGGCAATCCAAGGAAAAACAGCCTTAGGAAATGCCATTTGCCCTGAAGGCAGTGGCAGGGCTCAAAACCTCTGACAGCCATCACTGCTTCAGGAAGTGAGAAAGAAGCTGATTTAATCCCCACATTTGCCAATGGGGTGTGGAGGAACAAGTGGAGGGAAGGAAGGAAGAGCAGAAGAAGCTTTCAGATCCTATAATGCTCTCACTACCATGGACTACTCTCTAATGTGTGTTCGGATCCTTTTGGGAGAATGCAGGGAGGGGATTAAAATGAAGTCACTAATGGACACATATGTCGGATGAGTTTGATCTGTCTATTCCTAGGAGCTCTGCATTGTCACCTCGAAGCAAGAAAGCAAGACGGAAAAAAGACTCTTATCGGTAGGATATCTGAATTTAGATATCTCTCTTGCTTTGCTTTAGGAGATAAAAGCAGCAATTTTTCTCTACAACCTTCCTTGCAAAGTTGTTTGGGCTAAAAGAAATCAACCAGTCTAAAATCATCCAGTGAGTTCACAAGCCAAGAATGGACAAACACGGGTGTTTCTTGAGTCCATCCTTAACCACTGCACTCTATGGGTTCTCTGAACACTTCTGCGCCCTTCCAGATGTGAACAAGAGATCTCAGAGTTTCCACAGGTGTTCTGAAGGTCTTACTTGCACATGACAATGGCAGCTGATTCCCAGGGAGTCTTACCATAAGGATTCATGTGGTCACCTGGCATTTGTGGCGGGGTGAGACCTTGCTGGAAAGGATCAGTGGCGTAGGTACTCTGGTCCATTGCTACAATCTGTTGTTGCGGTGGTGCAAGGGGCGTGTAAGATGTCATTATCCCTTCCATCCGGTTGGACATTACTTCTGTAAAAGAAACAAAAACAACTCCAACTAATGCTTGGCCCCCAGTCAACCTACCAGAAGTATGTATTGTTATTGTTCCTCACACGGTCCAGGTGTTCAAACTGGGTCTGGCATTTTTGTCCAGCTGTCAAGTCCTTCCCAAGGAACTGAGATAGGCAGATGTGGTGATTTCATGGGGTTAAAAAAAAGTACTGTGTCAGGATGAAACCTGATCCAAAGTAAAGCTGCCTTTTTGCAATTGACTGATGGGGATTGAGTCAATGCCGATGGTGGTTATTGTTGTTGGTTGCAAAGCCAGCCAGATGTTTAGACTGGATTTGGCCTTTTTGGCCTTCTATTGAGTCTTTCTCAAGGCCCTGTGATAGGCAGATGTGGATGTTTTAAAGGTATTTAGCACAGGATGGATAAACAGCTTTTGCAATTGACTGATAGAAATTTTGTCAATGCCAATGTTTTTTTATTATTAACAGTCAGCTGAACATTTGTCTGAGATGATGATGATGATGATTATTATTATTATTATTATTAATAATAATAATAATCATCATCATCATCATCATCATCAGTCAGACAGATGTTCAGACTGGGTTTGGCATTTTTACCTATCTATCGAGTCCTTACCAAGGACCTAGGATAGGTAAATGTTGGATAGACAGATATTGCCACAAGATGGAAGCTGTTCCAAGTAAAGCTGCCTTCTGCAATTGACTGACGACAAATTTGTCAATTTGTCTGTTATTATCATCATTTAAAATTTATAGGCAGCCCATCTCACTGTTGCAGAGATTCTGGGCAGCGAATGGCACTGTGTTCAACCTTAAAAGAATAACCATATTTGTTAGGACTCAACAGCCTGTTCATATCCAACTTCTTTCAAAACATGGAAACCCAAGAACGGAAATGATTCACTTTTTTAGGAAACCAGCCCCATGTCATCCAGATGGGATTATGGAGCCTACTTTTGAAAAACTGAAGAACCTGTGCAGGAAGTGATGTCATCTCCCAACTTCATATCATATCAATTCTGTAATTCCCCGATTAGCTCACGGTGCCCTCAAAAAGAGGAACAGAGGTGTAAATAACTTATGGGAGGAGGATTGGTTGCAAACGAGGCAGAGGAAGCAAACGATTGTGAAAAAGAAGAGGAAGTGAAAAATTATTTGTTGGGTTATTACTTTTTGTTTTTGTTTTTCCTAGAGAACAACTTTCCATCTACCACGTAAGATGGTGAAGCAAAGAGGACAAGGCTGAATAAGGAAGGGCAGTGAGGTTGCAGATTGGAGAGAGAAGTCTGCACACAATAGCCAATGGAAGAGAATGTTTGCAGTTTAGGGTTAAATTGTGGGCTCCTTGGCGGTCTCTGAGCGTGGTTGTTTTCTTGTAGATGTTTCATGACCCAACTAGGGGTCAGTGCTAGAAGAAAGTGGGGTCTACAGAGAGAAGGAGGAGGAGGAGGAGGAGGAAGAGCAGTTCTGTGGGATCCTTAGTGCTGTCTGAACTTGGTTGTTTTCTTGCAGACATTTCACTACTCTACTAGGAAACATCATCCGTGTGAGGGAGTGTAGGGTTAGATCCCTGCTTATATTCAGTAGCTTGCCCTGAAACCAGCGCACATCAACCAATAACCAGATAAACAGAGGTTAACACCACACAAACAAATCGAGCAGAAAACAATACTCCAAGGAGAAAATCACACCTTCATCAACATTGGCAGGACAAACTATTGTGTATAAACAAAGAGAAAACCCCACTCCCTTCTAGCACTGATGAGGTTACCTAGTTGGGTAATGAAACATTTGCAAGAAAACAACCAAGCTCAAGGAGTATCAAGGATCCCACCATGTACACAATGCTTGCACAGGGACCACTTGTCACTAAATAAAGGCCAGGCAACCCACCCCATTCCTGTGACTATAGCAAAATCCTTTTCTCCTGAGAAAGGAAGTCTCTTAGTGAATGTTATTTCCTTAATTTGGGCAAAGCACTCAAATTTGGAATCTGGATTTGATTTGACCCTGCAGAGAATTTTTCCTAACTTCCCCCTTCCCCACCCCCTCCATATCTTTCAGCCCCATCCAAGGGTAATTTGAAAGCAGTGACTCATTCGTCCTAGGATGGAAAGAGAAGTTGCCCGATCGTTCTTTCGACTCCACTCCCAAGAGGCCTGGCACCAGCCGACTCCCTCTGACGTTGAGCAATGCCTGTCTGACGAGAGCTCCTGCTTCTCTCATGCCTGTGCCAGGGTTGGCATTGCATCCTCACTCCAAGGATTTTGCAAGCTGGGCAGGGCAGGGGCCCTGGGTTTGTCCAGTCTCTGCTGTGGAACTTTGCCAGCCCTGGCTGACTGGCGCCTGATGGTGCCAGCATGGCCCAAAGCAGACAGGATGAACCGAATGCCAATTATTTATCAGGGCGCACGAGCTGAAAATGTGCCAAGGCATATTACGCTTATTCTGGTGGAACGTACAGAATGTGGGCAATTATGCTGCTTTTAAGACAGGGGTGACCAACTGGTAACCCCTGGACATTTGCAGCCCTGATATCCATATTTTCCCCTCTGCGGGGAGGTCTTATATTTCCCCAGCCACACTGCCAAATTGAATACACAGTTGCCAAAAACTGGCAGCACAGCTTCCTATTATTTTGAACCCTAAAATGGGTTAACTTTCTGTAACAGGATGCACAAACAACCTTGGGAGACAGGAGGAAGAACTGCTTATCAGGGATTGCTGTTTGCTGGCTGTAGGGCAAGCTACAAGGAGCAAACTCTGCACTCCTTACTAGCACTGATGATGTTACCTGGTTGGGACATGAAACGTTTACAGGGAAACAACCAAGCTCAGAGAGCATCAAGGACCTTACAGTCCTAGTCTTCCTCCTCCTCCTCCTCCTCCTCCTCCTCCTCCTCCTCCTCCTTTCCTCCTCCTCCTGCTCCTCCTCCTCTCCGTTCTCCCTCTTCTTCCTCTCCATAAACCCCCTCCACTCCACAGTTCCATTCCCTTCAGGCACTGTTGATGTTCCCTAGTTGGGTCATGAAATGTCTGCAAGAAAACCACCAGACTCAAGAGAGCCCCAAGGACTCTACATTTCAACCTGGAGCTACCAATATTCCCTTTTATCAATAAATGACCAATCTTAAGCTTTCCAAGCCAGTTACCTTGGCCAAGTCGCTGTGAGTTTTGCTGCTCCTGTTGCTGCTGATGTCGCCGTGCCAGTTTTTTCATCTGCAGAAAGAAAGAGAGTCAAAATCAGCCCAGGCTTCCTCCAGTTCTTCCCCTGTTGGTGCGGGGCTGCTTGGGTAGCCTTCCCTGAGGTCTCACCTTTGCTCTTTGATTCTGAAACCAGACTTGGACTACTCGAACACTGAGACCGGTTTCAGCCGCCAGAGTCTCCCTCACCTGCAAGAAAGACCAAATACAGAAAACTTAGCTTGCCAAGACCCTCCAAAAATCCTGCATTTTAATCCACCTGGCAAGGGTTGGTCCTGTTGTAATTCGCTGGCAACAGGTGCAGATGGCTGAGGTCTCTGAGAGCAAGGACTTGGACAAGGGGCCTGTGTGTGATGCAGGGATGGGGTGAGGACTACCAGAGAGTGGGGTGCTGCCTGCGAAGGTTGTGGAGTTTGGCAGCAGTGACGAAAAGGACCCCGGGGTGCCTGTGTTCAGTGTACGTGTGCGCAGGGCGGCTTGAAGGAAAGAGCAGCTGAAGCAACACAGGTGACTCAGGAGTAAGGCTGCAAGGTGATGGCTCCTCCCATAAGGGATAAAAGCCAGACTTTGGGGTTGGCTTCTTTGCAGGAAGCAAAGAAGTTCTTTCAACTCCAAGTTCTTGTGGAAGTCCTGTCTGTTCTGATTTGTTTTTGGAGACTTTTGGTTTTGGATATTTTTCTGCAATTACTCTGGTGTTCTTGGCAGCCTTTCACAACCTTGAAAGAGCTTGCTCTTATCTGGGACAATTAGTTCTGAATTACTCTTTGCTGTGAATGAACAGAATTCACAGAGATACATTAAAAAGGTTTGTTTTTATATGTACTTTGTGTTTGTTTGATTTGAACAAGGCTTGGGTCAGAACAGATTCTGATTTCCAAGAAATTATAATGGCAGGCAAAGAATCAACCCTAAATGTGACAGCAAGCTGAAATAAGGGTTATATTTCTTTATCTTCCACTAACAAACTGGGTATCCTGAGATCCAGAAATTCAAGGGAAATAGCTGTCAACTACAGTTGGACTCATGCCAATTTTTAATCACCCTGCTGAAGGAAAATAGAAGTTACGGCAATTGCATGACAAGAGGGGTTTTCAGAGACAATCAAGCTGGACCTATAAGCAATAAGTCTAGGTTACCCCAATCATGCCTGGGATGGAGTTGAGAATCTTCTGTGCTGACAGAGTAACTACACCAATGATTCATAGCAAAGATCGGTGAATCAGTGGTGGGATTCAACTTTTTTTACTACCAGTTCTGTGGGCGTGGCTTGGTGGGTGTGGCAGGGGAAGGATACTGCAAAATCCCCATTCCCTCCACATCCCACTAACCTGCTTTCCAGCTCTGTTCTCCCATGCAGGGCAACCAAAGAAGACCCAGCCAATCAGCTGGGACTCCATGGGAGGGGGAGAAGAGATGGGGTTGGCGGGGCCAGTCAGAGGTGGGATTGGCCGGTTCTCCAAACTACTCAAAATCTCTGCTACCGGTTCTTGAAAACTGGTCCAAACCGGCTGAATCCCACCACTAGTTGGCGTGATGAAGGAGAAACTTACCTTCCTACAAGGCTTGGAAGACACTTCAAAGGAGGCTTTGAACGCTCTTCTCTGCTGTGTGGTGAGGATCGTCCGTGGCCTTTTAGGTCTTCTTGGATCTTTTCCGTCATCACCTCCCTTCCCAGGGGTCATTTGTCCTTTAGCCGGTTTGATGTCCCCGTCCTCATCGTCGCTTTTCACTGTTGATATATATATCGTGCAAATACGGCAGAGCTAAGAGGCCGGCTTCACACACTTGAGTGAAGCTATGCTTTGCTTGGCTAAATGACATCACCTGGTTTACACCTCACAACTGGGCCAGGTTTATAAACTAGACTGGATGGATTTATCTCTTCTGTTATTACTATTTTTAATTAGGAAATAGGAAAAAAAGGGAGAGGAAATAGCTGTTAACTCTATAGTAAGGATACACCTCAATTTTCCTGCCCTACTGAGCAAAGATTGATTAATCAATCTTCAACGGTGGACTTCACATTTCTATCCTGAGTGACAGATGGAGGGTTGAACTGGAGGACCTCCTGAGTCCCTACCAATTCTATTATTCTGTTCCTTTCTATGATCACGTGCATCCACCCCATCAAACTCAAAGAAAGTCCAGAATGGTAGAAGATCTCCTGCCATGGGCAGAAGGTTGGGCTAGAAGACCTCCAAAGTCCCTTCCAAATTATTCTAAGTTTTGTTGAAAACTTTGATGATTAGAAATGATAATCAGAAGAGCCATGAGCTCAGATTTAGACAATGGTCCAGCATTCTGCACCACACAATGGCCATCAAGATGCATTTTGGAAGCCCAACCAAGCAAGGCCGGGCCTCACCTGAATCGGAGTCGTCGGGACTGACGGAGCTGAGCAGGTCTTTCTCCTTCTCATAGTCACTTTTGCAAAGGAGCTGTCCTTCCTTCAGGACGAACTCGTCCCCTTTTCTCAGCTTCCGCTCGCAGACGCAGCAACAAAAGCAGCTCAAGTGATAAACGCACTCCAGCGCCCGCATGACGAACTCCGTGGGGGCGATTTTTTCCATGCATCCACTGCATTTAGCAGCAAACAACCTGTGGGAGAGAAGAAGGATCCAACCAAAGATAGATAGATAGAGATAGAGAAAGCGAGAGAGAGAGAGAGAGAGAGAGAGAGAGAGGTGTCAGGTAGGTCTGTTCCAGGGAAGGAAAGATAAGAGGCACCCCATTCTTGAGGGTTTAAGGCACTCAAGGCCCGGGGGCTGGATCCAGGGCAGACTGGTGGGACAGATCTAAGCACCCTGTGGGCCTGCCCTGGAAACACCAAAGGACCGGCCCACGGTGCCTTCGCCAGCAAAAATGGAGCTTGGGAGGGCCATGTGCAGCCCCCCCGGCTTCCATTTTGGGCCACAACAGCCTCCTGAAACCCACAGCCGTTCTGGGCTCCATTTTTGCTGGCAGAGGGCTGCAGGAGGCCATCACAGCTGAAAATGGAGCCCAGGCGGGCCATGTGTGTGGCCCTCCCAAGATCCGTTTCACTGGCAGAAGGCTAGAGGAGGTCATAGTGGCCCAAAACGGAGCCTGGGAAAGGGAGCCTCAATGAGTGACATCAAGCTGTCCACCCCAGGTCAAACTCAGCCCTGATGCAGCCTTCAATGAAATCTAGTTTGACACCCCTGGTCTAAGGCAACTCGTGGGGAGACAATTCAATGCTGTATTAATCGTTGCATTCAGTTGCTTTTATTATTGGTGATGCCTTTTCATCGAAATGATTGTGACTCTTGTATTTCTGGATTGACTTTCTTTCTGTTATTATTAATTATTATTATTGGCTATGGTTCCATTGAAATTAATTTAATTTTTGCATTTGTTGAACTCTCCCGTGGCGGGTTGGCCCTGTTTCAGTTCCTGCCATTTTTAGAGCTGAGCTCAACTGATGGGTAATGCTTGTTAGCAAATCTTCTGGGCACGAGCCGCGATTCTAGGTTTGCCACCGGCTAATATTGAAAATATTTATTAATTTTATAGGCTATGGAGTTGGGCAGCCTCTTCACTGCACAATAAACAAAACAAGCAACTTATGTCACTGAACAGAAAACAATCTAAAACCAGTCGGGAAGAAAAGAAGAAACAGCGATGAAGAGACTGGGCAGCCATCTGTCAGAAATGGTATAATGGTATAATGGTTGGACTAAAAGACCTCCAAGGTCCCTTCCAGCTGTAGGATTCCAGGTTCTACGTTTTGGGGAAAATCTCGCTTGTCTCTCCGTGTTCCCATATGACCCATGTGCTGGGAATGCCCCCAGCTGCACAAGAGGGCCCTTGGCATTGTTGCCAGTGGTTTGCAATGCCAGGATTCAAGCCATCTGGCCACGTTATATCATGCCCCTGATTTATTGCCTTCTGGTTCCTTATCTGGCTTTGAAATCCATCCTGCCCTGCCTACCTCCCAATTCCTCTTCTGCGCTGTTTGCTCTTATAATCGAGCCCTAACAACTAACCTTTACCGTTTCACTTGCCTCGCCCCGGGTTCTTTAATTTCCTCCTGTTTGTGGGGCAAATAAGATTGTTAACGGTTGTGCTGTAGCCCTCCATGGCGAGATAAGCCCAGTGCCGCATCAGGTTTGTCGTCCGCATTAAGCAAGGTTCAAGAGACTGGCTAAACAGGACAAAGTTATAAAGGCAGGACAACCTGGCTTGCTGGATGCATCCGTATCACAGGACGTATTAATCAATCGGGGATGTTAATTGATTGAGGCCTCTTGGGAAATTAAACCATGTTTTCTCTTCTTCATCACTTGTCCCCAGGTCTTATTTTCCAGGCACAGAGCGAAAATAATAAGTCGATAGGAAAACATATCCCAAAACCACAGCTGCATGTTTCCCACTAAACAACCACAATCCTCTTTCTTGTCTCTTTAGTCACTATCGATTTGTGACCAGAATTTCTGTCCTAAGACTGTGCTGTCATAAACAACCAGACCCCAGTTTTATAACCATTTTTATGGCAGTCGTGAAGTGAATCATGTGGCCAATTAAGCCAATGGTTCCTAAGTGAGTCCAGCTTCCCCAATGGACCTTTTATTTTGCCGGAAATCATCAAAAACATAGGTTGCAAATGGTGATCAGATGACCACAAGACACTGCAACATGTTGTAAAGGCGAGTGGGTTGCCAAGCTCTTGAGTTGTGATCATGTGACTGTGGGGGGTTGGAGTGAGGACCATCGTTGAAAATACAGGTTGTAAAGCATTTTTTTCTGTTGGTCTTAAGTTGAGGACTACTTGTATAATCTTACTGCCTCATCTTTCTGCTGACCCTCCTCCTTCCAATAATATTCCCTCCCATTTAAAATCGCCTTCAATTCTATATCTACACTCATAGCAGATACAGATTGTTGAAGGAATGGGCAATGGGGCCTGTCCTATCTATTCTGCTCCATCCATCTCGCATTTGATTTGCATGCATTTCCACCAGCCATGAGGACTAGTAACACGCACCTACGAACTGCAAAGGAAACAGGGAGCCTGAAATTCTCCAACATAATTTTAATTGAAGTAACTAACATGCCTCCAAAATCCAAGCAACAGTGAAACTAACCATGAAATTAAGGGTGGAAGTTTGTCTGAAACGGAATAGGGTCAAGGTTCCTTCCAATGCTGCAAACATGTCGCAGAACAGACTCTATGTATGTTCAGAGTCCTGTCCTGCCCAACGATAAGAGCGATCAACAACATGACCTTCGGAGAGGGTTCCCCACACGCAAATAAGAAGTTTTTCCAAATGGGTCGTCCCATACTTGCAACATAGTCAGTCCCAAATTCTGGTCAATGATCAGTCTCCAGTTGAGGTGGGCAGTGAGCATGTTATGTCTCCCTGCAGCCTGGCAACCACTCCCTCTCCACCAGAGGTGGTATTCAGCCGGTTTGGACCGGTTCCAAAGAACTGGTAATGGACATTTTGAGGAGTTGGGAGAACCGGCCAATCCCGCCTCTGACTGGCCCCGCCAACCCCATCTGTTCTCTGCCTCTCATTGAGTCCCAGCTGATCGGCTGCCCTGCGTGGGAGAACAGAGCTGGAAAGCAGGTTAGTGGGGTGGGGATTGGGGGTTTTGCAGTTTTTCCTGCTCCAGCCATGCCTCCCAAGCCACGCCCCACAGAACCGATAGTAAAAAATTTTGAATCCTACCACTGATCCCTACCCCACCAACTGCAGGAGGAAAATAGTCCAGAAAACTGTCATTCACGCAGGGAATGGTGACGGCATGAAACTCAGCTGCCAAAGTTCACGAACTGCAGTTGCTATTTTTGTTTTCGGTGCCATTCCAGTGGCATTCTCAATGACTGATTGCTGGTTGGTTGGTTGGTGTTTTGTTTTGTTTTTTAATGTATGTTGTATGTTGAAAGTTGGTGTGGAGGGTGGGTGGGTGGGCTGGCAAGGATGACTTAAGAGGATGCAAGGATAATGGCCCTTTTCTTCCCAAAAGGGGCACATTAAGAAAAGGGGAGGGGGCTGCAGATCCAACCAGAGGCTGGCATAAAACAAGACAATAACTTGCTACGTGGCCTTGCTGAGACGCTACACGTGCCCGGGAGTCCATCAAGGAAGCCGTTTAGTTGCTGATTTGCAAGGGAGCGATTTCACCATCCTGCGGTGTTAATGTTTTTTTGTCCCCTTCCTTCCGGCGGGGGGTCTATTGCCAAATTCCGAACTCATCAACACAATCTTTTATTAATAACCCTCCAAAAGGCTTCTGCCATGGCGTTATTGCGGAAGACACGCAAGGCTCGGTGGTGACATCCATTATCGAGATTGCAGTGGGGTGGGGGGGAGGAAGAGGGTGTCCTGGGGAGGGAGGAGGAGGAGAAGGCGAGATAAAACAAACACACAGGCGTTTTATAAACAAAATGTTTCATGTGTTACAGCTTCCCCCCTTTGCTGTGAAACAATGGGGTGCAGGTTAAAGAACAAAAAAAACAACAACAACAGCCCACTGGGAGATTCTTCAAGATCCGTCTTTTGATTTGCCGTTGGGGGAGAAAGGGCCACTTCCTCTCTCCCCACCACTCCCACCCTATTTCCTAGGTCTCCAACGGGTTTTAGCATTCACTTATCCATCTGGGCTCACTCTGGGTTTGTTTCAGAAGATGGAACAGGCCATTTTGGATGGTGAGGGTGAGAATGTAGGTTTGCAGGGCGCCTTGTGCTCTCTGAGCTTGGTGGTTTTCTGGCAGACATTTCATTACCAAGCTAAGTACCAGTCATCAGTGCTAGAAGGGAGTGGGGTTTGCAGAGTGGAGGAGGAAGAAGGGAACTATGGGATCCTTGGTGCTCTCTCGGGTTGGTGGTTTCCTTGCAGATGTCTCATTACCAGGCTAGGTAACATAATCAGTGGTCATTCAAGCCCAGAGAGCACCAAGGATCCCAGTCCTCCGCCTCCTCCATAAATTCCATGTCTGCAAGAAAGAAAGAAAGCTCAGAGAACACCAAGGAGCCCACAATCTTCCTCCTCCTCTTTTTCCTCTCCCTCTCCCCCCCTCCTCCTCCTCCTCCTCTTCACACACCCCACTCCTTTCTAGCACTGATGATGTTATCTAGTTGGGTAACGAAAACTCTGCACAGGAACCACCAAGCTGAGAAAGAACCAAGGAGCCCACAGGTCAATATTCTGCTGTATCAAAATATAAATTTGAATCATTATGACAAGGGTTGACCTGGGGCTTGTGAACTAGATTTGAGTATCTTGGGTACAAACGCCTTAACATTCAGGTTGATTTCTTCTCAATACTGCCCTGCTGCTGAAGTTACTGATTATGTGGTGCTTCCTAAAACAACATGTTATAACCACCCCTTCCTTGGGAAGGAGCCCATCAGTTCTGCCACCCAGATCACAGGTAAGAGATTCCTATGATCCCTCCCCAATTTTATGCCAGATTTTGGATGATATGCCCTGTTTTAAAAAGGATAATCATCTCTTGCAAATAATTTCCTGTCTGGCCTAAATCTAGCTTGAAAAATAAGAGATACCATGGGACCCAGAAACCTTAAATGCTCACCTGATCCCACCTGTTAGGGTGTGAAGAGTATTGTTGTGGGCAGTTTTTTTTTTATTAATTTAATTCAGGTTGTAAATGAAATGTTGATCTACATTTGCATTTAATTAAATCAGATGATGTTTTTGTCCTGGCCCCACCCAGCTTGTGCTCAAAGCCCATCCCTTCTTCTAAAAATAGTTGGGCACCCATTGCTTAGATCTGTACATATTTAAGTCACCCATGCCCCTTTAAAGTATATCTCTTGCTCCTAATGAGTTGCCCAGGAACATTTTTCAGTGTAAACATTGCCTGAATATACCCTTGCAGTGGTATACTTGTGGGGTCCTTGATGCTCTCTCTTCCTTACCCAACTAGGTAAGATCATCAGAGTTTGAGTAGTTGGCTCATGAAATGTTTGGAAGAAAACCACCAAGCTCAGAGAACACCAAGGACCCCACAGTTCTCTCCCTCCTCCTCTTCCTCCTCTCCTGCCCT
Source organism: Laticauda laticaudata (assembly GCA_004320025.1). NCBI lineage: Eukaryota > Metazoa > Chordata > Lepidosauria > Squamata > Elapidae > Laticauda > Laticauda laticaudata. The sequence continues at coordinate 27,587 of BHFT01070314.1, forward strand.
CATAAACCCCACTCCCTTCTAGCACTGATGATGCTACCTAGCTGGACCTTGAAATGTCCTCATGAAAACCACCAAGCTCAGAGATCACCAAGGACCCCACATTCACATGGATACTCATTAGATCCGAGATGCAGTTTGTCTGTCTCCTCCCCCTTTGTAGAGATTTGGGGTGAGAGTGGAGCAAATTGTAGGCAGCTGAGAACTGCTGCTTGTTCTGTTTGAATAATGCGTTCCCAGGAAAACCAAAAGAAAAGAAACATGGTGGGGGACAAGAATGCCCACCACCTCTTGCAAAGGAAAGTTCGAGCAGATCTCGCAACTGAGTATTATCCTTGCACTAATCAACACTAAAGCACCAAGAACTGCCAGGCATTTTTCATCCTCTCAACATCTGTGTTTGCTCTGGAGATTTAGCGAATTGGACACTCCGCACCTGTATTTGCAGATTTACTGATAAGCCAGAAGACTGTAAAGTCAGCCAGCGCACCTTTCACGCAAAACATCAATATTGGCTTTAAACACCCCTTCTCTTGCTTGATCGCACTCTTAAGAACAAGCCACAGAATACGGATCAAACCAAAACCCAAAGCTTTTGCAGTTGCTTCACAACCAACGTTCAAAATGGATCTGCCTTTCTTTTTTACTCCAAAGCAGAACTGCTTGAAAATCACCTACTTCTGTAAAAGCAAAGTAGCTTTGTTGCCTCTCCTAGCAAATTAGAGTGCCTAAAAATACTGCATTTGACTCGGAATTTTCCCTTTGGCAAAACCATGACAATATCCTGTAGTCGAGATTTTCCATCACATAGTCTACTGCCATTGTCCCAACATTGCTGGGAAGGAAGCTACATTTAATAAACTCATATCTGTTCCTGGTGGAATTTGCTCCTTATTAGCAATGGTGCCATTAATGACAAACTGATACATCATGTCCTAGTATCTCTTGATGTGTGCATGCTGTGTTAGCTTGGGTAAGAACATAAAACTGGCTTTGTTGGACTTGTCTAAAAGTCCTTGTAAGTTCCCCACTCTCTGGCTGTGGTTGATCAGCTGCATTCCAGAAGCTTCACAAACACAGATAAGAGATCTTTCCTTACAGCTAGCGAAGAAGAGATGGCACTCGGGATTCAGAAAATAGCAACGGAATTTAAAACTAATACACCAATATTGGAACAGCTTGCCTTCAGATGTTGTGGCTGCTCCATCACTGGAGATTTTTAAGAAGAGATTCTCCTTTCCTTTCCTTTCCTTTCCTTTCCTTTCCTTTCCTTTCCTTTCCTTTCCTTTCCTTTCCTTTCCTTTCTTTCCCTTCCTTTCCCTTCCCTGTTGGGCCAAATTCGATGCAACAGGACTCCCATCTTGTTATTTTTGGTTTCTTACCTCCTCTTCCCCCTCACAAACAAAAATTTCCTGGAGACCTTCTTTGAAGAGCTCCATGGCCTTAGTCAAGTGTGACCAACATCTGAAGCTTTTCTCCACATGCCCTCACAGGTGCCCTGGCCAAAGCTCTTCCTTCCCGTCTCTGAACTGCCCTACAAGATCCAGAATCCCCCTGCCAAGAGAAAGGAACAAAGGCCTTGCATCAGGATCGCGCCCCATCTTCCTTCCCACTAAGCTGTGACGGCAGACAATCAGCCTTGCTTTGACAAACTCCACTTCTAAATCCTTATCATTAAAGGCTTAAGCAGCTCCCCCCTCAATCTCCTCCTTTTGGAGACAAAAATAATACTGTTTATGGGGCATCCTACAAAGCAAACCATCTGTAAACAGTCACTTTGATGAAGTATGGGGTGGGGGGCGAATGCAGGGTGCCTTGGGGCACACATACCCGCTGCATTGGTCATGAAAGCAAAAATGTAAGGTGTACGCTGGTCAGGAGGCAGCTGAGAAGCAGCTGACCAAGAACTTCCCAGTTACAACCATCAAACAATCGTCCATTTTTTTTTAAAAAAAAATGTTCTCCGTGATGTGAGATTATATCCCCCCCAGGGGGACTTTTGTTCAAGCCCCTTTTGGGGGGCTTAGCAGCAACAGGTTCCATTTTCCACAGCTGCTGTCCTATGGTGAGCAGCTCTTAGTATTGGGAAAAAATTATTCTGCTGTCTAGAAAAAAGAAATCTGGTTTTTCTGCCCCCCACCCCACCCCCACTGCTGCTTCTCGCTACTGATCCTGTCCTTCCAAAGATCCATTTATAACCAAGACAAGTTTCATCCCATCCAGCCACTTTGTCATGAGTGCCACGACAAAAACACCGTTGGAAGGGGATGTGCGTGAAAGAGAGTTGCATCTTGAAGAAGAGAAATGAACAGAGGCATGTTTGAAATATGAAATGTCACATTTCTTCTTTAAAAAATGGACACAAGACCAACCCCCCAACCTCCCCAAAAAAACAGTTTAATGAGAGAATCAGAGTAAAATTAGCCATCCTCTTACTACATATTCCCATCCAAAATTATCAGGAATGGTACAGTGATGGCTAAACTTTTCAGCACCGAGTGCCCAAAGCGTGTGTGCAAACCCCCAAAATGCAATGTGCATGCATCCCCCGTGAATGCACCCCACCCCCTGCATGCATGGCAGGGACCTGAAGACTAGCTGGCTGGCAGGAGGTGTGTGCTTTTTAGAGGGGAGGCTGGACAGTCAAGAGAGGACTGACGGGAGCTACCTGAATTCCTCTTCATTTCAAAAAGACAAAACAACTTTGGACTGGGATTATGTAGGTGAGCCCTCACTTATCCCAGAGACATGGAATCTTCATCTCAATGTATACCACTCTGTAAAGCCTTAGTAAGACTACACCTAGAGTACTGCATCCACTTTTAGTCACCAGAAAGATGTTGAGACTCTGGAAAGAGTGTGGAGAAGAGCAACCAAGATGATTAGCAGACTGGAGGCTAAAACATGCAATGAACAGTTGCAGGAACTGGGCCTGGCTAGTCTAGGGAAGAGAAGGACCAGGAGTGACAGGACAGCAGTCTTTCAAGATTTGAGGGGCTGCCACAGAGAGGAGGAAGGGGGTCAAGCTATTTTCTAAAGCATCTTTAAAAGACCAGACAAGGAATAATGGATGGAAACTGAACAAGGAGAAATTCATCCTGGAAATAAGGAGGAATTTCCTGACCGTGATAACAGTTCTGTGAAGGAACATCAGCAGATGATCCTCTCTTGGTTGGGTTGCCCAACCTGTCAACTGATAGGCTGAAGAATCCTAATAAAGGAAGCAACTTTTGCAGTTTTCTATCCAACATGGTGAGATGCATTTGATCGCTGTTTCAATCATGGACACTCCTTCCTCTTAGCTTTCTAAACAAGCGCATGCAAACTTGACTTGGCTCCACCATCTTCCTTGCCATCTAGGTCACCAAATTTGCCTGAAGATCAACAAGGAAAGGTTGCCCATGCTTAGTACACACGATGTTGAAAGTAGGGTAGGTCACTTTTGTCTATAAGAGGAGGAAGAACTGGGTATCGGTAGGTAGAATGATTGAGCAGAGGAATGACTTCATGAGATGTCCCAAAGATGCTTTTCCAAAAATCAACTGGTCTTTCTGGGATTATTCCTTGCAAATAGAATAACAGAATTGGAAGGGACCTTGGGAGATCTTCTAGTCCAACCCAGTGCTTAGGCAGGAAACCCTACACTACTTCAGACAAAGGTTATCTAATCTCTTCTTAAAGACTTCCAATGTTGGAGCATTTACAACTTCTGGAGGCAAGTTGTTCCATTAGTTTACTGTTCAAACAGTCAGGAAATTTCTCCTTAGTTTTAAGTTGCTTCTCCCTATGATCAGTTTCCATTCAGTGCTTCCTGTCCTGCCCTCAGGTGCTTTGGAGAATAACTTCACTCCCTTTTCTTTGGGGCAGCCCCTGAGATACTGGAAGACTGCTATCATACCTCCCCATGTCCTTCTTTTCATCAGACTGGATACACCCTGTTCCAGCAACCATTCTTCATATGTCTTAGCCTCCAATCCCCTAATCATCTTCGTTGCTCTTCTCTGCACTCTTTCTGGAGTCTCAACATGTCAGAATGGCTCACTTCTCATCCAAGAAGCTTCTTCAGTTCTGCTTCTAGATGAGAAGTGAAATGTTTTCAAGGAAAACAACCCAAGAAAGTCCAATTGCCTTTTGGAAAACCCCTTTGGGACAACCATGACCTGGTTGGTTGAGAATCTCCATAGAGACTTCATGAGACGCTTCCTGCTTTCCTGCCACACGTCAACCATCTCCCCGATACTTTGTCATGGCTTCCCCGTTTTATTTCTTACTCATGATTCCTGCCCTTCACGGAGCTTAAGACAACATCAATGTCCCCAATGATTCCTTTCGTGTTCGCAACGATGCATCGACGGGGCTCTGAAGCAATTGAACTCAGGGATTTGAATTTGTCCTGTTTGGACCCTCCAACCATTAAACCACAGGATATCTCCAAGAATGAGTTGAGATCTGCTCCTTCAGATGCCTTTCTGAGCAATTCGGATGAATCCAGCTCAGCTAGGATTGCAAGCTTGCCTCTTCTACGCTCCAGTCCCAGATTCCCAGGGGTCTAAACCACGCCTCTGAGATAATTTATTCCCATTTAAAGAGACTGCCTTGCCTCTCCTCTCATAAAACTCACTTCTCCAACAACGTGAGGTTCATCTGGGTTGTCACCATGATGACTTTATAAACTTATTCACGTGATCTATCGGGGGAACGCAGAAGGGACGGGACTCAATTTATGGGCCCATATAAAAGCCATCTTATATTTAACAACTGCATTTAGCTGTGTTAACTGCAAGTCATAGTAATAAAGTCCCGGCACGTTTCAGTGCTAAATTAAAAAACGAGAGAGCAAAAAGGGGGAGGGAGGGAGAGAGAGAGACAGAGAGAGAGAGGAAAAAACTTCCCTTGCTCAATAATACATAGACACTCGTGTTTTTTATTACTCTTTAATATCATGATTTCCATTTAGTTTATAAATAATTGTAGCTAACTAATGAAACGGAATCAAAAACCGGCCTCCAACCTATTCCCCCAGGGCAAACTAAATTCCCCCTTTTAAAGCTGCTTAATCGCAGCCCAGCTCCTACAAAATTAGCATAGTAATCAGCTTTAAATTGAGCCTCTTTGTTTTTTAATTAAGCTCCCAGCAGGTAAAAATAAAACAGATTATTGAAGAATCTGCCAACCCTAATAGCCCAGAGCGCTTTTGACAATTAAAAAGATCGCACACAGTTAACCCTTTGAAGAAGAGAAGGTACCCACCATCCTTAGCCATTTCCCTGGGCAGGGGTCTCCTGTGAAACTCAGGAGGGTTGGTGGGGGTCACCAATATACTGACCATCTAGGCCATCCCACCCATTTGTCCTCCAGAAATTTCCTCTGATCCTGAAGGGCCCAAAACCTGCGAATGATTGGCATCGCTTCTAGCCACGTTGGCAAGCAAGGCAACATGGATTGCTATTGACGTTGGGTTCTGAAGTGCATCAGACAGATGAAAGAGTGGGACTGGGTCTGACCATCCTTTTCAACCATCTTGGAAGCCCAGAGATGGGGACTTCCTTCTTCCCGTTTTATTTTGAAGCTCCCTTATTTCTATTGATGTATTTATTGCATCCAATGGGATATAGGGAAACCCCAAATGTTGAATCAGATGTTTTGGTTGAACTTACTGTCCTGGAGTTGACTCGTGACCAACTACCTGCTTATTTCAAACACAGCAACAGAGTCTGGATGGGTTTCCTCTGAGTTTTGGGCAATTAACCCTCCCTCTTAAAAAAAAAAAAAAGCAAAAGAAAGAAAGGCCCACTTTGGCTGTGAAACTGATGTCATGAATCCTAAAGCTTTGAGCTCAAAAGAAAGCAGACCTTTGTCACCAGAAACTGACATTGCCTGCAGCCAAAGTCAACCTAGTATTAGTCTGGATTTCACTGACAGCAGACTTATTTCCACACATGGTTCATGCCTACATGATAAGGGAAAAGGGAAGGGAAGAGAAGCAAAGGGATGTTACTGAGTGCCTTCCTCTCTAATTGTATCAACTCAAACCATGATTAGGAGAAAATGAAAGGAAAAGGAAAAAGAAAAGAAAAGGATTTTACTGAATGCCTTCCTCTCTAATTATATCCATTCAAACCACATCTTCATGCATTTTCAAATAAGATTTTCCTTTCTCTCAACAGACAAATGCTGTCCAGAAAGCTCTCCCAAGTTTTGAGAGGGGGGTCTTCCTTAAGCCCACTTAGTCATCCACAAGATTTACCTTTGCCTTGGAGGTCAGCCTGAGGTTGCTAGGGAAAAGAGCTAACTAGCCTTCAGCTATGTTTGGGACTCTCCAAACTGCATTCAAGCTGGCTTGGCAGATACTTCAAATTAAGTGTCTCTGGGATGAGATGTTCCTTTCAGTTTGCTGACTCTTGGCATTCCACCGTTGTCCGGCAAAGGGATTGTACAAAATGCTGCTGAGATTCCAAACAACTTTTGCCAAACAGAGGAAGTGTGAAAGAGGCGGGGTGTGGGGTGCGAAGAAAAAGAATACATCTTCGTTGTCTGGACCACTGTTTGCTAAACCAAGCCCCCTTCCTACTTTCTCTCCACAAAGCCAAGCGCAGAAGATCTCATTAGATTAGACTACAATATCCATCAGCTCCTGCCAGCAGTGCTATTGGGTAGACTAATTGAGAATTGTGGGTGCTGTCATCCAACCTATGTGGAAAGGAATTAGTCTGTGGGATGGTCAACCTGTGCTCTTGCAGAGGTTGTTGAAGGGGAATTGCTAGGATCTCACAATACTTGAGAAACATCTGAAGGGATGTGAGTCCTTGCAGGATCCAATCTGGGTCTGTCCATGGGACCAGGTTTAGCCTTCCAAGCTTTCCGACTTGTGCTGGAGCCCATCTTCAGGGAACTTCTGTCTACCAGAGAGAAGGCTATACTCCCTGATAGACAGAAGTAGTAGTGTAGTATTTTTGTGGTGTCAAATAGCCCAAAATACGTATTCTGGTGAGAAAGAAGTTTCTGAGAATGGTCTGGTCCAGAGTTTAGCAATCTAAGTCATTTTTTTGGGGGGGGGAGGCATTATAGCATCCATGATTTCTCAGTGTTGGCCACAGATGGGCATGGAGCAGCACTAGGCAGAGAGATGTGACACAACATAGCTAAATTTCATACAGAAGGAAATGCTGGAGGGGAAAACCTGTGATGGTTTTCCAAAGAATTTGCTCTTTAGATTCAAGAGAGGCAAAATTGGATCCAACCCAATCATCTATGACATTAATGTTTTCCAAGCCATGTTTCAGAGAACCATGGAATTCATTGGAAGCTGCTCAAGGATTTCTCCATGAGAAGATTAATCAAGATAGTCCAATATTTTTTTATCACAGCCAGACACATTTTTGGGAGAGAAAGGGAGGTTACAGCTCAATACGGAAGCTGTGTCTTATTCAAATCCCATCTGTGCATAAGGTGATGAAGTACTCCTATTCAAAATTTTAAAATATCTGACTTTGGGCCACTCCTTCTCATTCTGGGCCTGGGAAGAAGAAGGCAAGAGCAAAATCCATCCCGAAAATCTTGCCGAGAAAAATACATGGTCTATGTAGTCTCAGGATGAATTCAATAAGAGACATTCATGAGAGTCTGAAATTAGAATTAACCAATCACATGGAGCCACAAGAGGACTGTTAAATGCGGTATGAACATCGCCCTTGTGTTTATTTCATACAGGTTTAAGAAAGTCTAGGAGTGACATGGTAGCAGTCTTCCAATATCTGAGGGGCTGCCCCAGAGAAGAATGGGTCAACCTATTTTCCAAAGCACCAGGAGTCAGGACGCAATGGATGGAAACTAACCAAGGAGAGAGAAGCAACCTGGAATTGAGGAGAAATCAGAGGTCTTTGGTGCTCCCTGAGCTTGCTTGTTTTCTTGCAGCTTTCATTACCCAAACTAGGTAACATCATCAGTGCTGGAGGTTACGTCGCACTGATGATGTTACCCAGCTTGGGTAATGAAAGGTCTGCAAAGAAAACAGCCAAGCTCAGCAAGCACCAAGGACCCCACATCTCAACCCTGAGCTACAAATATTCTCCTTGAAGGAGAAATGTCTGTTGTTCTGTTTCACAGCCGTCTGGGGGCTGCTTCCCTGTCTCTCCGCTCAGAGCGAAGTTGGTTTTTTCTCCGACTGGATGTAGAGGCCTCGAGAGGCGCGCATTCGGCTGAGCATTTTGCCATCTCTATGGCAACATCCACAAGCCTTGTAACTAGCCCACAGGCTGCCAAGAGATGGCATCCTTCAAAATGGACACTGCAGCTGTCCAAACAGTATCTGTGTACCTGAGGTGGGAGAGGCCTCCTTGTTTACTCCAATCTAACAGAAGATACAATGGCAACTCTTCCTGATTTCATCGCCTGTGCTGGTGCATTCAAGCCCCTGTGAAAATCCCAAGGCAGCTGTGAAAAAGCATTGTTCTCCAAAACCCCTCAGCTGTCAACTTGCCGTCAAAGACAGGTTCCACCTGAAATCTCTGTCTCTGAGCTTCTGTCACTGTCATGGCCATATCCTATCTCTTTGGGACTCTGAGTTGCAATGGTCACAATAGCTCTGAGAAACTAATCTGGAGTGGATGGAATTATTCTGGCAGGTCAGAATAGCAGAGTTGGAAGGGACCTTGGAGATCTTCTAGTCCAACCCCTTGCTGAAGCAGGAAACCCAGTAACACTTCAGACAAATGGCTGTCCAGTCTCTTCTTAAATGCCTGCAGTGTTGCAGCACCCATATTTCTGGAGGGAAACTCTTCCATTGATTAACTCTTCTCACCGTCAGAAAATTTCTCCTTCATTTCTCAATCTCTTCTTGAATAGTTTCCACAACTTCTGGAGACAAGCCATTCCACTGATTAATTGATCTCGCCGCCAGGACGTTTCTCCTTAGTTCTATGTTGTTTCTCTCCTGGTCTTGTCTCACATCTCAGAATGTGCAGACGTGTTGCAAGCTTCCTGCCTAACCCATGGAGAGGGTTGAACAAGTCAGCTCAATGGTTATCAAATCGATGTGAACGAAGCCGCAGGGATGTTGTAAGGCAGAGGTTTGGTCAACTTTCAAGATTCTCAACAGCCACAATGTTGGGAATCCCACAATATTTGGGAAAGCTTTTCTATGTGACAAGAAAGGATTCAGAATTGGATCCCTTTTTTAATCTAAAATCAGCCTTGCACGTGAAAGAAGATGTATACATTTGCACTTTGGTACTCTGCTGCTTTTAAACTCATCGAATTTGGTACTTGACACAATTTAAAGAGAAGATTTTGTCCTGATATTCATTGTTTGTTCAGTACACAACACACAAGCTAGAACTTGACAGTGTAGGTTGCCTTGTGACTTGCTCCCCTTTTCAACAAAGGTATTTCTTGCCCTGAGGCCACCCCATTCTGGTCTCATCTTACCTTCTGTGGTCATTTTATGTATTTTTCTGCCTTAAATTCATTTCCATTATTCCATATGCAAAAAATTTGTTTGGCGCTCATCAGTTTTGGTACTTGCCATGCCTCCCAGAACCAATTAACGGCAAGTACCGAGGTACCCCTGTGTATGGTTTTGCACAAATGCAAAAAGAAAAAAATCTTATTTTTTTAAAAAAAGATCTGAGCAATAGGCTTTCCTCCTAGACGGAGCACACTCAGTGGGCCAGCAATCTATCGGTGGAAGAGTGCGAACAAGAGAATCAGGTGATGCTTTGTAACTGAACCAGTTGTCTTAGATAAGAACCATCAAGAATCAGGGCAGGCAGATAGGACAAAGAGCTTTGGGACAGAATAATCAAATTAAGTTCCGCTGCTGATTTTTTTGGGATCACATGAAAATAGAAATAGCAAAAAAAACAACAACAACCAAAACCATTCAGTCCTCTGACTAGAGAAATCTTTCTAGCATCATTCTGGATGCGAGATAACCAATTTGGCAGCCTCGCTGATGAATGTGCCAGCATGGTTCATGCCATTATTCTCGGCAATGTAATAAAATATATCATGTGTCAATGGAAGTCTAACAGCCTTCCTTTTGGAGAAGATGCCTATTAATCTACACACATCGCTCAAAGCCACACGGGGCCCTCCTATTCACCGAGATCAGCCTCCAGAGCTGCTGGTCAGGTCAGAGCAAGAATTTTGCAGAAACTGAGGGCAAGAAACGCGAGCATTGAGTTTCTCCTCCCAAGTCAGTGAAATTAAGGAAACATAAGTAGAACAGAAAATAATAGATCTTGGAATGGAGCTTGGAGGTCTTCTAGTCCAACCACCTGCTAGAGAAGGAGATACTATATCATTGGGAATGGTATCTATCAATCTCCAAATGTTTCTGGACCTACCTGGAGATGCTGGACATTACTCCTGCCTCCTATTGTCATGCCAGCCCTATAGTAAATCAAGTCTGAGACAACTCATCTTGGATAGTATATTCCAAAGCACAGCAATAGGAGACTCCTTCTTGTATGTCCTACAGCTTTCTCCTAGCCCTCTTAGCTTACCTGTTTTATCAGTTATAGTTAGGGCAATGCCCCATTTATCTTACTTTAGACTCAACAGCTAACACCGTCACCTCTTATACATTTTTGTTTTGGGAAAGGACCCTGTTGACTTCTTTGCTTCTGGGTGTCCAAGTTTTGGGACTCATCTTGGATCATTTCTCATACTAGAGACAGCCTGTGAGGCTCAGTTTAAAATCTACAATGATCTCCAAAGAATCACATCAAATTCAGCTACAATTTGGCTCAAGAGCTACAAGATTGTCCCAGTTTCACCTTTTTAGGACTGTGAAACAACTAACAGCGCAACACCAGGATGTTCATTCAGAAATTACATGCAACACACACACACACACAGATTTTGCTTCCACGGCTCAGATTAAGATTAAGACGTCAACAAACTCTCTACGCACTCATAACAATACTTATTTTTTTTAAAAGCTGATTTCTGAGTGGAGAACCTCACTTCCTGGCCATAAAATAATGACCAGGAATGGTCATTATTCAGAAGTTCCCAGAACTGATTGTAAATTCCAGTCCTGTCTTAGCTATGAAAGTCGGCTGGGTGATTTTGAGCTAGTTGAGTCAGCTCACCTCACCTCACAGAGGTGTTGTTATGGGGAAAATTGGAGGCTGAAAATTTGTTGGATAAGTTATTTGTAAATATAGTAAAGGCAAGACACAAATAAATAAATAACCTACAGACTCATCCCAACACCAACACCACCAACACAAAAAAGAACCTGATTGACCATTGATAGTTCTCTGCTAAATAAATATACATTTCCTCAACGCATATAAAACTATTAAATATGCAGCTAACATAGCCATTCAAGTTACATGAATCTTTGGTTTGCTTCTATTTCCCCCTCCCCTGGCTAACCACCTGCATTAAAGGCTTGATAGCTTTAATGTGAAACATATTGACAAAGGTCTTTAAGTGGGTAGAATACGAGAGATATTTTTTTGCCCTTCCCCACCAATTTTTCTTTCTTCTTCTTAGTCTGCTCATCAGCTCATCAAAATAATTTTCTGAAGGTCTTTTATTTCTTGACAATTTTTTTTTTCCAGCCAGTTTTCAAACTGTAGGTTGTGGGAGGTTTTTTTCCATATATTATTTTATCCACGCACTTTCGTTCTTCCCAGTTTTATTTGGCTGGCAGTTCTATCAGCTGTAAGTCTTTGGTGAATTCAAGACCTAGCTTGTTAAAATAGAAGAATAGAAAGGAAGAAAAAACTCTGAACTGGAAGCTGTCCATTTTGTCCAAGTGTCCATTTTGGGCTTCCTGAAGAGCCTAACGTTGTGCTGATGTGGGGCAGAAGATAAAGGAAAAAGCTTAGATATTATCATGTCTATCTAATAATGCTCATAATTATTAGATTTAGCTGTGGTTGAAAAGAAGAAAGTATGGATAATTGACGTGGTAGTACCAGAAGATAGTAGTATAGAACACAAAGAATTGGAGAAGATTAGAAAGTATCAAGATCTGAAAAATCAAAGTTGAAAGATTAAGGTATAAATTAGTTAGTTATTGGCACTGGGGATCATACCAAAAAGTCTTGGATGGTACTTAGAAAATCTGCGCATTGAGAAAATTTTCATGTTAGTTGCAAAAGGCCACACTGCTTGGATCTGTGCACTTATTGCAACATTACATTGTAATGTAATGTTGTAATTCTTGGGAAGAGCTTGACATGTATGAAACATAATGTCAGCTAAGGAACTTGTCATTGTGATTTCACACTGTTGTGTCAATAGAAGATAATATTTGTAGCTCAGGGTTGAAGTGTCTGAGCTTGATTATTTTCTTGCAGACGTTTCATGACCCAACTAAGCAACATCATGAGTGCTAGGTGAGACTGGAGTTTGCTCTCAGCTTATTTGTATTTGCCATTTGCACATAAACAGAGAGCAAACCCTTCCCCCCTTTCTAGCACTGATGATGCTACCTAGTTGGGTCATGAAATGTCTGCATCAAATACAGAGAGAACCAAGGACCCCACAGTCTTCTTCCTCCTCCTTCTCCTCCTCCATTCTTCAAACCCCACTCCCTTTTAGCACTGATGATGTGCCTAATTGTATCATGAAACAAGAAAACCACCAAGTTCAGAGCGCACCAAGGACCCCACACACTGTTGTGTATGTACTGATAATTTATTATATTTTTATACCATCCCAGTGACCCAGGACACTTATTTATATTTATCATAATTGCTTGTTGCCTTGGGTACCAAGTACCTTTATTGATCACCCTTGGCCATTGTTGTGTGCTGGGTGGTCGCAGTAATTTATTGAAAGTAATAAATAAACAAAATTAATCTTGTTATTGTCTTTATTCGGGGGCACAAATGGAGCCCTAGGTTTTCTAGCCTTCTTTCATAATCTTGAAAATTCCCATTGCCATTCCATTAATAGTTTAAAACCAGAATGTCCAAACTCAACCCTTCTAAATTTGCTTCTGTTACAAAAAACATCATCTTTCTGGTATATAACCCATGGATGCAAGAAAACTTTGAAGGAATTGGAGGAGGGAAGGAGCTGAGATGCAGAGATACCTCCCACATATAACTGATTGTAAATCCCTGTGACCAGGTAATAACCTACTGATTTGATGTAGGACGCTCGCTCCATCCAACTCAATTTAAAATGAGAAAGAGCAGAGACAGGGCGATCAATTGCTACATATTTGTGGAAAGATTTTTTTAAAACTATTGCTTCCTTTAGGAAAGGAAAAAAATCTACAAGCTTGCTTCGTTTAATCGCTGTCAGATGGGTTAAGATGTCAGACAAAGCTAAACTGCTTTAAACCAGGAATCTCACATCCGTATTTCCACCAGTAACTTTATTATTATGGCCTGTTGCACAGTCAGCCAGATGTTCAACTGGATTTGGCATTTTTATCAACCTATTGAGTCCTTTCCAAAGACCTGGCACAGGCAGATATTCTTTTTTGATAAAGTTTAAGTTATCCTTGCAAAATGTAAGCTGCTTCAAGTCAAGCTACCTTGTGAAATTGACTGATAGAGACTTTGTCAATGTCAGAGGTATTCAAAAGGTGCTCCATATGCTTTGGGATTGCACCCAAGGTATCTTATCACTACCAGCATTGCTTTCGTTTCCCACAGTCGTTCTATCTCTATTTAATAAATTTAATAGACTTCAGAAAGAATGCAGAACAGAACAATAAAGAAGGTGAGGGGACTCTAGGCTAAAACATAACAGTATGAAGGATTGGAGTGACTTGATAGCAGATTTCCAATGTTTGAGGGGCTGCCCCAAAGAAGAGGGGCCAACCTATTCTCCAAACACATGAAGTCAGGACAAGAAGCAACGGATGGAAACTAATCAAGGACAGAAGCAACTTAGAACTAGGGAGAAATTTCCTGATGGTGAGGATGATTAAGTAGTGGAACAGCTTGCCTCCAGAAGTTGTGGATGCTCCATCACTGGAGGTTTTTAAGAGGAGACTGGACAGCCACTTATCTGCAATGGTGTACAGTCTCCTGCTTGAGGAGGGAGTTGGACTAGAAGACCTCCAAAATCCCTTCTTACTCTATTATTCTGTTATTTGCAGATCTTTGTATTTGATGATTTCCCTTCAATTCTTTCTCTTCTCTCTTCTGCTGTCTCTAGGCACTGCCACGTCCACTATCCTCCCCCCCCCAAAAAAATTGTTTTGGTCTTCCTTATGGTTACTATTATTATAAGTTGGTATTTGAGGGAGGTTAACAAAAATGTACGGACAGCAATAAAAACAAAACGAGGGAGGAATTGGGAATTCTCTCTCTGACTCTCTCCAAGATGAATAAAAAATTAGCTTCCCAATTTTCTTCATGCCTCCCTCCCTCCTGCCATAAATAAATATCTCACATCTGTTTCCTTCAAGGAGGGAACAAGGCTCCCCCAGCCTGGCTGAGAATACCGATCTGGAGCTTAAAAGCATCAATCCAACCTGGATATTAACTGGGGACTGCCCATTGCTCTGCCCATCCGAGACCTCTTTATCTCAATGAAAGGTCCAGCCTCCCAGCCTGTTATTTGACTTAACTGGGCCTCTAAAGAGGAATCAAAGCCTTCTCCCCCCCCCCAATCCTCCCCACTGCTCCTTCCCTCCGAGGTGTAATTAAACAGAAGCAGCGGATAATCCCACCTCCGAAAAGCTGGAGAAAAGCTGGGCTCAGCCCTGCGGCTGAAGTGGACGCCGCTTAATCAAAAAAGGACCGTCCATTCTTTGCAACATTCTTGGACACCTCTTTGGCCCTTCCTCCCTCCCTCCCTCCCCCTTTCTCTTTTGGGGTCTCTTGTCCTTCCAGTGGCTGCTGCTTCTTGTTCTTCAAGAGTGTAGGACAAGAGGACAAGAGTGTAGCCAAGATGCTGGTTAAAGGAAGAATTCTACTTTGGGGAGGAAAACAGGGAAAAATAGTTTGACCCACCTCTTCCTTGTTTAAGCAAAGCAGCAAAGCTGTTTTTCCACAAGAAGATGCAGAATTCTGGCTTCACCAGCCCCATGTCCAATCCAAGTGATTTTCTTCTTCTTCTTCTTCTTCTTCTTCTTCTTCTTCTTCTTCTTCTTCTTCTTCTTCTTCTTCTTCTTCTTTTTCTTTCTTTCTTCCTCCTCTTCCTCCTCCTTCTTCTCCCTCCTTCTTGTTCCTCCTCCTTCCCCTTCTCTTCTTCCTTCTCCTTCTCCTTCCTTTGCTCGTCTTTGCTGTTATTGGGCCAGAAAGGATGTTTTGACAGGATTTAATTAGCTGGATTCAAGCACAGGATTACTATCTAAGTTATTTACCCAGCAAAGCTCTGTGTCTGAGCCAGGGGTTTGCTCACAACAAGGCCGAATAAGACAATGAAGGAAGGATCCAGCTTTGTTCTTAAGAAGGGCCCTTGGCAGGCCAGTCTTATGGAAGGTGCCTCCAAATCTGATGGGAAATTCCTGGATTTGAAGTTGTTAAGGGAGAGGGAAATGACTTTGTTTATGGGAGATGTGGAATGAATGGGGTGGAGGAGTAAACTTTGTCTCAAGCCCTAGTGTGTTTGAAGAACAGAATAACAGAGTTGGGAGGGACCTTGGAGGTCTTCTAGTCAAACCCCCTACCCAAGCAGCAGACCCTACACCATTTCTGACCGAAAGCAGTCCAGTCTCTTCTTGAAAGCCTCCAGGGATGAAGCTCCCACAACTCCAGAAGGCAAGCTATTTGATTGATTCATTGTCCTCACTGTCAGGGAATGGTTGCTAGGTTTGCTTCTCTCCTTGATGAGTTTCCACCCATTGCTTCTTGTCCTGCCTTCAGATACTTTGGAGAATAGCTTGACCCCCTCTTCTTTGGGGCAGCCCTGCAAATATGGGACACTGCTATCATGTCACCCCAAGTCCTTTTATTCATTGAACTAGACATAACCAATTCCTGCAGCTGTTCCTTTCGCCTCCAGTCTCGTAATTATCTTCGTTGCTCTTCTTTGCACTCTTTCTAAAGACTCGAACATCTTTTTTTATATTGTGGCAACCCAAACTGGGCACAGTATTTCAGGTGTGGAACTGCTTACCAAGGTGTCATAAAGTGATACTAACACCTTACATGATCTTGATTCTATCCTTCTGTTAATGCAGTCTAGAATTGCACTGGGCTATTAAAAAAGAAGAAAAGAAAAGCAAAAACAGAGTGCCAAAGGATGCAACTTTCTCCAGGTCATGCATGCTGCAGGTAAAGCTAAACGAACATAAGAGCAATGCATTGAACCTGTCACTACCAAATTGCCCAACTGAGGTTTTTCCTGGTCGGTATTATTGTTTTTACGAATGTTACTGTGTACAGAATGAGCTACTTTGCTGAACTACAGGTAGGAAGGTTCCTGGAAACGCTGGTTGCTAGGGGATTGCTGTCAAACTATCAGTTGTGTAAGCACTACTTGGCATGCTATCAGGGAATAAAGGGAATAAACAGGTAAGACCATGTTTAACACATGCATACTGTATCTCCTCCTTCCTTCTTCCCACGGCTGGGGAAGTAAATGCTCAGCTTGTTTTATTTTAGAGACAAACAAGCCATTGCAAGGTTTTCAGCATAGAGTGCTTTCAATATATTTTACACACACACACACACACAGTGCAAATAAAATTGCTTTCAAAGGAGAAGTTTGTTCTCCACAAATTAGGCATTTGATTAACTTGAGTGGAAATCAGGAAATTATTTTGGAAATTGGGAGAATGACATAAGAGAACAGACTTGAATAGTGTACAGTTTTGTCTTTCTTTTTTCACAGTGATCAGGGATGTGAAGATGGTAGATCAATTTCTGGGTTTGACTTGGGGATAAGATGTTTGATGGACCACTTCTTCTGCTCAACATAAAAATAATTCCAAGGAAGCCTTTGTACACTATAATGATTTACTAAATAGGTTTTGAGGTCGGCTGCCTTCAGAATTCTTGATGGCTTTCTTGGAATCATTTCAGTGCCCTGGCATGTTATCAATTTCTGGATCTTTTTTTTTTCCAATAAGAAGAACTTATGTGGCTTCACCAGCTGCTTTTAAACTGGGGTTTTATTTTGCATGGCTCTCATGTTTCACTTTTTCATTTACGCTAATTCTACTTCCCAGTTTTTCATCAGCTGCCTTGGGAAATCGAAGCAAGAAAAGCACCTCTTAGTGCTTTCTGACAGATTGCTCCTTGGGTCAGTGGACGGACAACTCTTTGTCATGCCCGTCGGAATCTGATTCGGAGGGAGAGGCCAAGTAGCTGACAGGGAGTGGGAGTGTGGTTCCATTGGTTGTGGAAGAAACTGGGGAAGGACACAGTCCGGTTGGGCAGAGCAGGGAAGAGGAAGAACAAGAACCCCTTCTTCATCCTAGGGCAAGTAGGGAGGAATGGAGAAGGGAGCAACATGGGTTGCATGGCTTCTGGGGGAGGAAAGGGCCCTGATTCCCTTCATTAGCTGCAGCTGGGAACACAATGTTTAAAAAGGGAAGCTGTGCAAAGTTGTTGGGAGCAAATCTTGAGTTATCTGAAATTGTTATCTGGCTTATCTGGGTTCCTAGCGTCTTCCCAACTGTGTGTGTTTTGTTGGCCTTTCAAGTCTGCAATTCCTTATCTTGCCCTGTCCAGTTAATTGCTGCAGTGTGGCTTGTGTGGATTTTTACTTACAGTTTGTATGTACTTTGTTTTCGAACTGAATTTCTTCCACTTAAAGGTTGTTCTTGGGAGAGCCAAACGTAACTGGACATTGGGGGCAAAGTTGGAGGTATTAAAGGGACTCTTCTTACTTGTGTGACTGTGTTGCCTTTGTACCACACCATGAGTCATCACACTCTTCCATCTTTTAAAAGAGCTGGGTGGAAAGTAAATTGTGATAAAATGGTCCACCCAGTTTTGAATAGAATGTGAAATGAAAACCAAATACGATTCTAACAAGGCTTTTTTTAAAAAAACAAATTCTCTGCCTGGAATGCTCCATTAAAAATGTGCTTCACCTTGACCTAGTTGGGCAATGAAACATCTTCAAGGAAACAACCAAGGTTGGACAGCACTATGGAGCCCATAGGTTTTGTCCTGCATAATCCTAGTTCACTAAAGGCCCTGTCCCATTGCACTTACGGATGCAAAGAGGATGTAAAACATGAAAAGAACCCGAGCATTTGAACTTACTTCCTCATAACCAAAGACCAATACTCTTCACAAAGACTTCTATCCTTCTCTAGTGAGAACATGAAGGTAGGCAAATGACTCACCAAGTGATGGTTAACTTTCCCAAGCTAAATCATTTCGTTTCTCCTTCCTGCCTTCTGGGTACCATGAAACATAGGACAGAGAGGTGGATGGTGGATAGATTTAATAAATAAACAAAAAAAAAAACATCACAACAAGTGCAAGGAGGCAGTGTAAGGGGGACAGAAAAGGGCGATTGGTTGAATCTCCCCTTGGCTTCATGGAGAAAGAAAAAAAAAACTTATTTAATCCAAGAATATGAAATACCCATCATTCTCCAGATTGTAATGGAGATTAGTGAAGGGGGGGGTATATTTGAATTTCTGATCAGCAGGAGATTTGGAAAGGGACAAAGTAGAGATGGCAGGTGTTAGCAACTCTGATTTCCTTGTTCTCCACCTTCCATCGCCTCAAAAAGAGAGGAGAGAGAAAAGAGAGAAAGAAGGGGGGAGGGAGAGAGAGAAAGAGAGAGAGAGATGATGGGAGAGAAGGACCAACAGAGCTTTTGTGGACTTAAAATTGTGCCAGAGAAACCAATATGTCTTTTGCTTTGAAGAAGTTGGAAAGAATTTGTCACCATTGCTATGGCAACCCACTAGACCTCATCCCTCCAGAGCGTACCTCTGTTGAAGACTAAAAAGGGCTTAGTGCTTGCTTCTTGTCTTCTCCTTTGCATGAATCTCATCTCTAGGCAAAGAACAACATTGAGTGCATTTGACTCTCTCTCCCTCCCTCTCCCTCTCTCTTTCTGTGATCAAACATGGAGCTCAAAAGGCCAGATTTTGACCAGAAGGAAACATTTCAACCTTTGAGCAAACTGCTTCAAACCAAAAAGAAAAAGAAGTCCAGTTGCCGTGGCTCAACTACCAGACAACTCTCAGGGCCACCAAGCTCAAAGGGCATCAAGCACTTCACAGATCAACCCTTGAGCTGCAAATATCTCTTCGATCAACTCATTATTTGGTTCCTAAGTGATACCCCAAAGAGATTGACCATTAAAGGTGTGTCCCCATTACTTCCAAGTCCTTTGATTTCAAACCAAGCCTCTGAATGACCCCAACCAAATTATTCACCACACAGAACAAGGGCACCCGATTAAAAAGATTGTTTCGCGTCATAGAACCTGTTTTGTGCAACAGAAAACTTAAGAGTTTCAGATTCAGGGAGTTAGCGCTGATCCAGGTCCTTGTTGGGCAGGATAACTGAGTTATTATGGTTATTATTATTAGCGTTTTCTGTGGGACACAGAATCAGGTCTCTGATCCCTCCCTCAGATCTTCCCCAGCCTACATTGCCACAGATTGCCCGAACTAGCTCAAAGATAAGGAATGCTGGGTTGCCAAAGGATCCTTAGAGGATCCCTAGATCCATACTTTCAAACCCATTCATTGGGGCAGCTAAAATCAGGGCTGGTTTCTGTGAGTGTACAGGCAGTCCTTGACTTATTGCCACAATTGACCCCGAATTTCTATTGCTAAGTGAGGTGGTTGTTAAGGGAGTTTTGCCCCATTTTATGGCTTTCCTTGCCACTGTTGTTAAGTGAGTAACAGGATCATTCGGTGAATCTGGCTTCCCCATTGACTTTGCTTGTCAGACGGTCTGAAAAAGGAATCTCGTCACACACACATTAACACCCAGGATACTGCGCCCATCATAAATGTGAGTCAATGGCCAAAACAGCTGAATTTTGATCAGGTGATTGTGGGGAATGCGACCATGGTCGTAAGTGTGAAAAACGGTCCTAAGTCACTTTTCTCAGGGACATTGTCATTTTGAACAGTCACTAAATGGACTGTTTTAAGTGGATGACTCCCTGTACTGAGCAGGGAACCAAGAGTATTGTTCATGCTCTGCGAAAAGAACCACCAGCGAGGAACAAATGAGGAGATGGAATGAAAATGGCCAACCTGCTCCAACATGCTAGTTCTGCCTTAGATCTCAGCTTTGCTTCCCATCGCCTAAGAATACAAACTTCCTACTTGTCATGTTCTGCTCCCTGAGAATGTGAATCAAAGTATGCATTTTGCCCCCGAGAAATCTGGCAAAAAAAGACTCTACACTTTCTCCCCACCTCTTCTTCTTCCCCCTCTTTCTTTCTTTCTTTCTGTCTTTCTTTCTGTCTTTCTTTCTTTCTTTCTTTCTTTCTTTCTTTCTTTCTTTCTTTCTTTCTCTTTCTGTCTTTCTGTCTTTCTTTCTTTCTTTCTGTCTGTCTTTCTTTCTTTCTGTCTGTCTGTCTTTCTGTCTTTCTGTCTTTCTTTCTTTCTTTCTTTCTTTTCTTTCTTTCTGTCTTTCAGTCTTTCTTTCTGTCTTTCTGTCTTTCTGTCTTTCTTTCTTTGGAAGAACTTATTAGAGATGGTTATGAAAAGGCGCATCTGATTCAGCCTTAAGAAACTGGTTCCACAATATTTGATGAAGACAGAAAAAAGTGTAAGCTGCCTTCAGCGGAAACAATGAGTGGATTTAACTTTCCCTCTCGCCAAGGTGAAACAACCTGGAACCATCTGTGTCAAAAGAAAGAAAGGGAAGAAAAGAAAGTGGGGGGGAGGAGAGGGAGGGAGGAAGGAAGGAAGGAAAAAAGGAAGGAAGGAGAGATACAAGAGAGGGAGGGAGGAAAGAAGGAAGGAAGGGGTAGAAAGGGAGGGAGGAAGATATGGAGAATATAGGAAGGAAGGAAGCAAGCAAGAGAGAAAGGGAGGATAGAAGGCAAGAAAGGAAAAAATAAAAGTAAGAAAGAAAGATTAATCGCTTTCTAATTATCTCATGCCTTCTTTTTCAAAATAATCAGAAATGTTACGGCAGAAAAAATGCAAACAAAATGCTTGTTTTCAAATGGCAATCTGGGAAGCATCCTCCACATGAGCCAAGAAGGCATTCTTCAAGACAGAAAGCACATCCAGATAGTTTGGAGGGGGGGGGGAAGCAAGGGTTGGATTATCTTCACATCAATTCTCCTGAGCTGCTGGAAAAACTTTCTGAGAAAAAGACCCCTAGTACCCCCAGCGTCTGGGTGAGACAGACAGTTCCAGCCAGCTGAAACGAAGAGGGCAGCAATTGAGACGAAGGCGCCAATAAAGAGCAAAGAAGAAACCAGCCAGGAGCCCCTCCTTCCACCCCCCCAATGCTCCCAAGCCCCCCACCCTGTTTACATTCCCTTCCCCCCCCCCATGTTTGAAACTCAAATCTACTCTGGATTGAATGATAAATTGGACCTAACAAAGAGGTCCAACGCAAGGAAGGAAAGAAATCCATCCTTCCCATCGCCTTCCTTGGCCGACATCTCCTACAAGGTGGATGAAACAGGCCGAATCACATCAAACGAGGCTGGCAAAGAAACGAAGGGCCAATTGAAAGAAAGAAAGAAAGAAGAGAGAGGGAGAGAGAGAGAGAGAGAAAGATTTTGGGGAGGGAGGCTTGGTGATCATCTTGGTTCCCCCCTGCCACACACACCCCATCCTTGGCTCTTCCTCATCTGTGCAAAGCAGCAGCTGAAGACCTGGAACACACAAGGGTGGCCCGTCTCTCTGAGCCCTGAATTTATTATCAGCGATGTCACGCCTCCACAAATGGCTTTATTTTTTGATTCATTAGGTAATTTCCCTTGAAGACCAGCTGTTTGGGAGCAGCCCCTCCCCCCCATGAATAATGGAGATGATATTCGATGCTGCGGAGGCCGGGAAGTGAGATGGGGGGGGGCACGGCCCTCACCCCCCCAACCCGCATCCCACTGCCTAAGGCACCAGCTCCACATCAAGGGGGCAGGAGGTCTCTCCCAGCTCCCTTTCCTATCCCAGAGCTGCCCAGGTGTCAAATGGGCTGGGGGGGGGGCGGGTGTTCCTGGCTAATACCTACAATAGAAATCCGAAGTGTGTGTGTGTGTCACTCCCCCCCCCCATCTGCCCAGGGCAACTTGTCATCTTTTATTTCCCTGATGAGCTGCTGCAATGCCCCTCCCAGGCAACTGAATCCCCAGGTGTTTTGTTCCGCCTGGCCTGGCCCCCTCCTCAAACACAGGACCCCCAAAATTTGAGAGACAAAAGGAAGACATCCCTGGCAGTTGTGCTCTGGGCCACTTTTTTTTTGGGGGGGGAGGGGATCCTATATTCCAGAAGGGTCATCTTCTTTCTTTAAACCCAGTTCAATGGAGAGAGAGAGAGAGAAAGAGGGAGAAAGAGAGAGGGGGGGTGGGGGGCAGGAAAAATCATTATTAAGCCTGTAATTTAGTACAGGCAGAGTTGGCTTTCTCTTCTTCCCAGAGACGTCGTTTCTCATTCAAATAATCCCTCTGAGAGGAACATTTCCATCACATAAGTAACGCTGCAATTAAAGCATGTTTGAAGGAAAAAAGAAAGGAGAAGGAGAAAAACAATCACCCAATAAAAGAGACAAGTGCTGTGGTTGGTTTTGGACTGACATTCATTAAGTTCTGGAGATGAATGTTAACCATTTGTCAGAGTTATGCATCTAGAAAGGGGGAGGAGGAGGAGGAGGAGGAGGAGGAGGAAGGGTTAACAACAAGGGAGAAAGGATAGCATTGGGTTGGACTACAAGGACTAACTGAAGAGTGGAATGAGAAAGTTTTCAATGATATCTTCCTTTTGTCCTTCTTTAGCTTGGAGAGGGAGCTGGGGGCAGGAGGACGAAGGAGATAATTTATGATATCAGCTCCAGGGAAGAGGGTCAAAGGGACAAACGGATCATTAGAGAACTGGTGCCCACCTGCTGATAGATGGAATTTTTAATTTGACATCGAAAAATGATGGATGGATGGAAGGAAGGAAGGAAGGAAGGAAGGAAGGGGGAGAGATACAAGGAATGAAGGGAGGGAGAGAGGAAGGAAAGAAAGAAGAGAGGGAGGGAGGGAGGAAGGAGAGAAAGAAGGGAGGAAGGAAGGAAGGAAATAATTATTTCTGGCAAACAACATGTGTGTTCCCAGCCTTTCTCAACATGATGTCTTCTTCATGTGTGGGACAATGACTCCTCCTGTTGAGGATTATTCAGAGGGCTCTAAGTTGGGGAAGGCTAATATGGCAGTCCATATCTTTCTTCAGAACAGCAGAAGCAAAGAACTTGGAGGCATCCATCATCTCCTCACCAACAAGAATGGGCTCTCCTTAGTTGGATGTGCAAATGTTCCACCTTCTCAGGAGGCAGCTTCCAAGTTTCCACTTAGCCCTCGAAGTCAAAGCCAAACAAACCACATCCTGGTTTGTGCCTTGGCTAAACCAAGCAACTTCAACCATTGGGTTCCATCTATCTGTCCTCAACTGTCAACACTACCTGGCAGAAGACCTTCAGGGTTTTAAGCAGGGCTTTTACCGACTAAGGACTGAACATGCAACTTACTTCATAGAAAGAACAGGTTGGGCCCTCGAAGATACCTGCAAACATCCTTATGCTCACAATTCCATGATGAAATTGGCATCATTTCCAACACTTCTACAACGAGCTGTAAGACTTCATGCAGAAGAGACAGAATTGTGTTCGTGTAAGAAGCAAGTTTCGTGTGAGCATGGAATTATGTCGTCTTACACACACAGTTAGCAAAATCTTCTGCCACAACCAAAAGTGGGAACAAAAAGTCCATGTTCGTTTGTCCCACAAGTGCATATGGACCCCTCAATTCCTTTTATTTTTCTCCAAGACGCCTAGTGGAAAGAATGTCTGTGGACATTCTCAGTCCTCCAGGTCATGGTTGTCACAAAGGTGCTTTTTTCAAGAGGCAACTGGACTTTCTTTGTTTTTCCTTGAAGAAGTTTCACTTCTCATCCAAGAGCTGAAGAAGCTTCTTGGATGAGAAATGAAATGATTTCAAGGAAAAAACAAAGAAAGTCCAGTTGCCTCTTGAAAAAAGCACCTTTGAGACTAGTAGAAGGAAAGAGAAGCATTGGTGAAACCTGAAGTCCAATAACTCAGATCAACGTCAAAATGACCTACGCAAAAGAGAAGTAATCTTTTACCCCTTTCAAGGACAGAATATACAAGAATGGAGCAAGGGCCATTCAATTAATAATACACAAATGGGGAAAGCAAAAGCTAGCTGGTAAAGCAACAGGAAAAAAACAGCAGTCTGTTCATTTCAAAAGGGAAAGGATAACCTGAGGCCAAGCCCACACTTTGCCAAGGGAAGGTCTTAAATTCTAGCTAAAAGGTCCATCTCAAAAGCCTGAAGAATCACCATCAACAGCAAGAATACAGGCTGATGTGCATCCTTAATTCCCAGTTCCCGATTGCCTCCAGAAGGAGGCTTTCAAAAAAGAGAGTGGACAACCATTTATCTGAAACGGTAATGCTTAAACAGGATGGATCTCCAAGGTCTCTTCCAGCTCTATTATTATTCTATGTTTCTATCTTCTTTCCAGATTAAGTGGGGAGAAAGACTATCTTGAGGTACCACAGAACCACAGTTTCATCTGGGAGAAGCTCCTAAGCTGGCCTGGATTTAAGCAGCTCCACTGGCTTTCGCAAAGCTAAAAATCCCACAACACTTTCAGAATAACGGTCTCCACGCCTTCCAAGCATGTGGACAGCATTTCAAGAGCACCCAGGCATGGAAAATGTTCTCTCCCTTTTGCCCCAAACAGCAATTAAGGCCCTCCACCAACCCCTGTTTTTTTTCTACATCCCAGCTTCATAATTTGATTATTTGCCCTGCATTCATCTTAAGCAAAAGGGCTGACAGATAACTGTAAAGTAATGTGATAAAAACCATTTATAACGCCAGCTCTTTCCAGCTCCTTCTCCCTAACTAGTTATGACAAGGCAATAATGCCAGTTATGCATTTGTCTGCCTTTAAATTGGTTACTTAAAACAATGATGGATGAGCAGGGCCGTCCCCTTTGTATCCTGAAGAGCCGCTCTTGATTTCTGATCTCATTTTCACCACTAATGAATTATATCTAATTAGCAGATCCCAAATCTAATTGAGAGGTTGAAATGGTGACCTGTGGGAAGGATGAGTCCTATTCGTGGAATGGGGTTCACCTTTTTTTTTCTTTTGTTTGGTTTAACCAAAGAGAGAGAGACTGAGAGTAAGAGAGAGAAAGAGAGACAGAGACAGAGAGTGTGTGTGTATGAGAAAGAGAGAGAGAAAGACAGAGAAATTTTGGGATGTCCTCCTCCAAAGAGAGCCCCCAGCGAGCTGTCTGAAGATGGAATCAATTTGACAATTTGCCCGCCTGTTTCAGTTATAATTTTAATGAAACTCATCTTAACAGATGTATCTTTTCCATTGGGAATGTAAACTCTCTACTTGCCATTATGCTGTATTATTATTTTTCTTGCAAAAACACGGGGGCCGCCATCATTATGCTGTTGCTGGAATCAAATCAGACTGTAGGCAAATACTGCTGGGCCCCTCGACCCGAAACAATGAAAATGCAGCCCAGAAAGATCTTTTCTGTCCTGAAAACTTGTCTCTCTCTCTGAGCTTGGTTGTTTTCTTGAAGACATTTCATTACCCAAGTAAGGAACTTCATCAGTGCTAAGGATGGTAGCACTGAAGATGTTACCTAGATTGGTAAAGTAACATCTGCAAGAAAACAACCAACCCCAGAGAGCACCAAGGATCCCACACTTCTACCCCATTCTGATACCACAAATATAATTTTATACACTTCCCAAAGTTTGTCCCAAAGATCTTAGCAGCTAAAACTATCTCCAGCCTTTCATTAAGATTTTTAACCAATAAGACAGAGGGGTCTCTTTCATCAAATTCACCCTGGAGAAAATCAGGAAGAAAACTAACACTTTTCAGGTATAAGTATTTTGAGACTCCCAATCTCTTTAGAGATTTTCCATGACCAGAGATGCTAAACCTTGTGGAAAAACCAAGTGGGATCCTTGATGCTCCCTCAACCACCAAACTAAGAGAGCATCAAGGACCCTATTGGTCAACCTGAGCTACAAATATTCTCTTCTACTGCTAAAAATCATATGGTTTTGCTTTTTTAGTGGATCTCAGAGAAAAGGGGAAAGATATTTCCTGGTTAGCTCTGGAAAACAAGAGGGCAGCTGTGTGACTGTTTTACAGCACAGCAAAGCCCAAATATAATAGTGGAGGAGAAGTTTTGACATAATCTGCTTCAAGTTGGCAGAACTTCCCCGGGGATCACTCAACCTTTTAAATTAAAGGAACCTTTTTTTAAAAAAATAATAATAATAATAACAAAGTCAGGTGCAACGGGATCATAAACTGGTGCCAAGAGAATTGTAAGGGTCAGGTGATGACTGTAGTGGGTTATAGTCTCTCTATCTCAGGTTAGTCCAAATCAGTGCCAGCTGGAAATATTTCAAAGATGAAAAAGTTTCTGGGAGGAGTCAAACTTTTCCATGGAAAATTTCCCACTCCAGTCACATTTGGTGGTTTCAAATTTCTTGGATGTTTGCTTTTCAGGCCACTGTTGTAAAAGACGAAGAAGCAAGAAAAGTTCATTACACGAGGCTGTTTCCAGCATTCCAGTTAAGAAAAAAAGTCACTTTATATATCAAAGCTTTAACTTTCCTGGGATAGGATGTTCAAATTTATTTATGTATTTTATTTATTTATTTGATTAGTCAATTGCTTACAAGATAATAAGTATAAGTATAAACATGAGTAAGAATACATGAAATAGGTACAAATAAATGGGGACAATCAGACAGGGACAGTAGGCACAATGGTGCGTTTATGCACGCCCCCTTACAGACCTCTTAGGAATGGGGTGAGGTCAATAGTGGTTAGTTTGAGGTTAAAGGAGTGGGGGTTAGAGGATGTAACAACAGAGTCAGGNTTTGAGGTTAAAGGAGTGGGGGTTAGAGGATGTAACAACAGAGTCAGGTTGTGCATTCCAGGCATTGACCACTCTGTGGCTGAAGTCCTGCTTTCTGCAATCAAGTTTGGAGCAGTTTACTTCACAAAAGAGGTTAAATCTCTTTTTTTTCCTCTCCCTGTAGCAAATAATGTAGCCCAAACTCTGTGTGCAACCTATGGGTAGATATTGAGTTGAGTAGGCTAACACAAATTCCTAATGAGTTGCCCAGGAACATTTTCCAATATAAACAATGCCCAAAGACCCTTATCTCGTTGCAGTGGTATACTTGTGGGGTCCTTGATGCTCTCTCTTCCTTACCCAACTAGGTAAGATTTTCAGTGCTTCTGTAGTTGGGTCATGAAATGTTTGCAAGAAAACAATCAAGCTCAGAGAGCTCCAAAGACTCCAACCCTGAACTACAAATACTATCTTCTATTGGAACATCACCAGTGCAAGAGACTGGGGCTTATACAGTAGTTACCCGAAATTCCTGATGATGTCCCCTGGTTGGGTCATGAAACATCTCCAAGAAAGCCACCAAGAGGGCATCAAGGACCCCACAGTTGTCCTTCTCCTTCACTCCAGACACCCCACTCATTTCTAGCATTGGTGATGTTCCCTAGTTGGGTCATGAAATGTCTGCAAGAAAACCACCAAGCTCAGAGAGCACCAAGGACCCCACAGTTCAACCCTGAACTCCAAATATTCTCTTCAGTTGGAACAGTAGATCTTTGGCTCTGCAACAAGCAAGTTTGGAAGGTCACCTTCAGCTGAAGATACCACAGCAATTATTTCCTCTTGCAACCTTTCCTCCTCCTTCTCCTCCTCCTCACTTGGGCAGAAGAGTTTGTTTCCCACCCGGGGAGTGGATCACAAAGCCAGGCCCTTTTGAGTAGGGGTGGTGATGGTAGAGGTGGAAAGCTTGTCTGAATAGCTCCTTCTTTCACTTGCTTTCTATGATTCTCCATCTCCCTTCTCAAAAGGTCTTCTACTCACAGGCCTAAGCCTGAAAATAGACATTTCCTGATGCTGCTCACTCCATGGGGACTAGTAGTTCCCCTTCACTACCCTCTAAATGAAGATCAGTGCCACTTTGAGAACAACTCTTATTATTTTCAGCAACATGCAATCAGCCAACCTATTACCATAAACAGGCTAAATGACAACCAATTCTTAGTCAAGCTGTAACTAAACACTGCTCTTTTTTTCCTTCCAAAGCTGCTTCTCTCTTTCTCTTCTTTTCCTACAATGGATCAGTGCCTTGGGCAATGCTAGAGAAAAACAACAACAACAACCACCCTTTCATCAAGTCTATCCACTGGATCTAACATTACCACAGCTCATCCATCACGGGCTTCTATTTGTTAGAAATCACTCAAGCCCATCCAAGCTTCTTTAAGCTCAAATTGCCTCTGGCTCTGGATACTGAATGGGGCAAGTGATCCTAACATTTATACAAGGTCCCAGAGAAGCAGCTTGCATTCTGGCACCAAGAGAGGTTTTATTCCCTAGAAAGTCTGGCACCAAAACATTGCAAAGATCCATTTTATTGGTGGTTTCAGCCCCACGGACCAAAGAATACACTCGGTTGTTGTCACGTCCCTCCCACCAGCCCCCCTACCATAAATTAATTTGCAGGCTTCTAGGTTTTACCAGGCTGAGGGAGCAACTGATGGAAGGAGGCTTCGTAAACGTCGGGATGAAGCCAGATCCAGTTATGGAAAAATGGATTTTGTCTCCGAATAGTAAATAGAAAGACAACTCTCGACTTTACACGTATAAAGAACTTTGCTGGGAAATGTTTTCTGACCTTTGTGATGCAGATATCTCAGATAATTTTTACATCATTTATCTCGTTGGCCAGGTGTTACTGCAGTTAAAGCTACTTTAAGAAAACACTCAACAGGCAGCGAAGGAAAGACAAATGCTTATAATATTTTTATAGCCGCTGCCTAGCCCTGTGACGTTGCAGAAATCAAGAGAGTAGGTGGGATGCAGAGAATTCCAGCGACAAAGGATGGTTTTCACTCTTTGTTGTGATGCTTTTGCTTTATGCATCTGAGGTGTCCCATCCGCCTCCCTCTTGTGAAAATAAGTGGGCCTTGTTCTTTTTAATTCTAACCTGAAATCCAATCCAATCTCAAAACCAGAATATATCTAGTTATGCTGTTATGGAAAATCTGTTGACTGAATATGCTATTTGCTTGTGTTCACTTGAAGTTGTAGGTGCTCCAACAATGCAGGTTTTTCAGAGGAGGCTGGACAACCAATTGTCTGGAATGCACAGCGCTTCCTGCTTGAACACAGGGTTGGACTAGAAGACCTCCAAGGTCCCTTCCAGCTCTATTCTGATTGAATGTTTTATGTTTATCTACATAACAGTTCAATAAATGCTACACTGCTTCACAAATTCTACCAAAGTTTCCAAAGGTTGCTTGCTCAAAGATATTTTAAAAACCCCAACAACTTCTACTTGATATGAGGAGAGGCTTCATTGCCCAAGACAAATGCCCAAGAATGACATGGATTTTCATTGCTTCCTCGGAGAATTTTATTGCCTGGGTGCCTTATTGCTCCCGTACACAAATGAACAAGCAAACTCACTAACAGCTATGAAAGAATTCAATTTGGTTTTCTTTATGCAGAAAAAAAAGGAACCAGTCTTGGATATTGTGGTGCTTTGTCACCACAAACCACCAGCTCACACAAAGAATCAAAACACAAAGAGGATTTCAAGTTGGAGAGAAACAACAAGTGACTTAAATCCCACCAGGTTTCCTTTTGATTCCACCTGATCCTTTGGCCGCAACACTGGAGCAACTCTGTCATTAGTTTAACCACATGGACACATCACCCTTTCAACAAACACCTCAAGTTTTAGGTCAAAACCTTTCATATATGTAGGAATACTGTCTGGCTCAGACCAACTCAGTCAAGCAGTAGCAGTTAGGGGATAATAAGGGTTATCCCTTGGTGATTGATGGAGGGGTGACAGAGGACAACAGAAACTTGTCATAGGCTAATAGTTAGACAAGGTGCCCCACTCAAAAATGAAGGATTGCATCTTATCTGGAGAGAGATAAGAACCTGGGAGGGTCAGGATTTCCCAGTGGCAAGCACGCTTTCCTCTTGCTTTCTTTGGTAAGAAAAGCCAAGGAAAAAATGGTGTCCACCTCTCCCCCACCCCAATTTTATATTCAGAGTAGATTATTTCTGTAAAATCAGCTGGAGGAGAGGAGAGAAGAAAGGCGAAGAGAAAAGAGAGGAGAGAGGAGAGGAAAAAGTGAGCATGGGGAAAGGATGTGAGGAACAGAAGTGAAGACAGAAGAAGAGAAGAGAGGAGAGGAGAGAAGAAAGTGAGGATGAAGGGGAGGAGATAAAAGAAAAGAAAAAAGAGAAGGGAAGGGAAGAATGAAAAGGAGGGGAAGGGGGAGGGGAAGAAAGGGAAGAGAAGAGAAAAAAGAAAAGAGAAGAGAAAGTGAGAATGAAGGGAAGAGAAGAGAAGAGAAGAGAAGGTGTCTCTTCAGTAGCAGAAGTTGTGCAGATAAAGCTTTCAACCAGCAAAGGGTTGGATTAAGTCTATGTGGTATCACTGACCTCGGAGAAATTTTCCAGTATTGAGACATCACTCCAGTTGGAACCACAATAAAAAAAAAGGGAGGGAGGGAGAGAAAAGAGATACAAGGAACACGGGTTCCAAAATACATTTTTCCCAGTTAATGAAATCGAGCTACCATTCCAATAATTTGTCAAATGTTTGAAAGGGGATGGGGTGGGGGAAGCCTAGAAAGATCTCTCTGTGCTCTTGCATCCCAGGGTCCATGTTCGTCCCAATTACTTATAATAAACAATTCCGTTTATCTTTATCAGAATCATTACCTAAATTGGCTACATGACACATACAGTTTCCTTAACGGCACCCTTGGGAGAAAGTCCGCGATAAAAAATCTGCGATTCTGTATTTTGTAATTATCCCTCCATGGGCCATAAACCATTACACTTGTGTTTAAAATAGGTGGATGCTCATGGCTTCTGCCACACAGAAACCCAGAAAAGAGGAAATGATGGAGGAAGGGAGGAATGAAAAGATAGTTGAGACGTGAATGTTTGCGTGTTCCTTTCTCAAGGCAGTTGATTGGAAAGGGAACACAAAAGGAACTGTCTTGTTTCATAAATATCTTTTTCTCCTCCTCCTCCCCCTCGCCTATCTTCTCCTTTTCTTTCTCCATCTTCTTTTTCCTTCTCCTTAACCATCTCCCCCTCTCCCTCCTCCTTCTCCTCCTCCTTTCCTCCCTTCTCCATCTCATTTTCTTTCTCCTTGTCTTCCTTCTCTTCTTCCTTCTCTTACACAACTATCTTCCTTTGCAAGTAAATATGAGCTGGGAAATTTCCTTAGCTACCTTGAGAAATTATTATTATTTTTCCTCCTTTATAGCTTTGATCCCTCAAAATTTCAAAAGTAGAGCGGTAGAAGACTAAGAGAAAAGCGAAGACGGCCTTGTACACCGCACCCAGCCCTTGAGTTAGCTAGGTTTAACTCGTGAAACAATACTGACTAGGGTGCTCACAACAGGCTAAAAGCTTGCACCACAACTTACAAAAACACAACCGGTTGATATAACTAGGTCATAATTAAACCACACAAACGTCTTGGGCTGTGCGGTGAGTTAAAATACCAGAGTTTTTTTAAGGGTGAAAGGTCATTTGCAGGATTGTTTCTTGCCAATCTTGAAAAAAACCAAAAACCAAAATGGCGCCCAGCCATGGCCATCTCCATTCAAAGAGTTAATATAATCCTTGAGGCTCAGAGGGAAGAATGTTCTGGCAACTCAGCCAAGCAGCTGGCCAGGTTTTGACCTGTTGCCCTGCGTAAAGGAGGGAGAGGACAGAAACAAAGAGGCTGGCATCCATAACGCTGAGCTAAGAAGATCAACTTTCTACAGGCGTCACGTTCCCAAACAACGTTGTTTGCGGAGAGCCCAAACAGCTAAAGGTCCATCCACTCCCGATTCAGTTAATTTTGCTCTTCTTGGGATCCTCCTGTGTTTGCTGTTATCGAAGCCCTCAAAAACTTGCTGGCCTGGTTCTCGTCCTTTGCTGACTCCTGTTTTTCCAAGCTGTTTTGAGAAAGCCCTCCTTGCAAAGCTCGGCGGCTCACGCAGGGCCGTGCCAGCCCTGCTCCCTGTGATTAAAACAAAACACTTGGCTTTCTCAGAAAAGACCAAAGAGGCCCAGGCTGAGCTCCCATCTTGCATGTGTTGCAAGATGTTCAGCCTCCCCCCCCTTTTTCTCGCCCACTTTTCTCTTTTGAGCTGAGTTGACGCTCTCTCAGAAGATCCCTTAACGGGGAGCTGGAGGGGTGGGTGGATGGCTTGGCCACTTTTCATGCCTGACATGTTTTCCTACTGTCCAGTTCCTTGGCTGGGGAGGGGTCACCAGGGATGACAGAGAGAATGAGAGGGGGGGGAGAGAGAGACAAGGGGATTGGGTTACATGAAGAACAAGGAGAGAGAAAAAAGGAATACCCAGGGGAGAGGGGGAGAAGTAGGGTTTCGGTTACCCAAATGTATATTATCCGTGACTATCAGGCCTTGCAGAATGGTATTGAGTTCACAGCCCGCCCGCTTGCTCATTGGAGGAGCTTTGATGCTGTCCGCAAGTGAGAAGGCTTTGGGTTTTGCTCCTCAGGAGCAGGAGGAGAAACTTGGCATTTTGTCCACAGGTTCTGGAAGGATGCTAGCTTCTTCTCGCCCAGTTCAAGAGAGAAAACTCTTTCGGGTGATACCTGGGCATTTTTTTTACCCCAACCTTCCTTTTAAGTGCAGCCAATTGACTAAGTTGGACTTCAACTCCCCTCTAACCTGCTCTTGAATCAGGTCAAAGGTCATCTTGGTGCTCTCTTGAGCTTGGTGGTTTTCATTACCCAACTAGGTAACGCCATCAGGAATTTCATTCCCTACTAGTACTGTAGCCTGCGAGGAAACCACCAAGCTCAGAGAGCACAAGGACCCCACAGTTCAACCCTGAGCGACAAACATTCTCTTCTACCAAAGTTCATCTCCCTCCAGAAGTCAATGAGATGCCTTGGAGATGTTGACAAGCAGGAGATGGAAACATATCCTCTCCTGTTGAGGCTTGAAGGTATCACTGCTCGCCAACTCAGAGGTAGCATGGAGTCTACATTACTAATTGTTTTTGACAGAGTCATCCTTCATGAATTCCCCCTCCCCCAGCAAACCCCAGCCAACACAATGTAATATTCAAGAAAATGATGGGAGCAACTCTTCAAATTTTAGATAACAATGCTAGATAGAGCACTCTCCCCACCCTTTCTGTATGTTTTATTCTGCACTAACCACAACTGCCAAATATTGGTGAAGAGGTTCTTGCCATGCTGAGGCAGGAAATCCCAAATAAATTTAATGTAATATTAAGAAAGAAGAAAAGTATCCCATCAAGCTATGAAAAGCAGAAATCTCTGCCTGCACACCTTCCTTCCTTCCCGCCTCCCCTTCCTTCTTTCCTTCTTCCTTCTCTTTTATTTTCCTTCCTTCACTTCCTTCCTTCCTCTTCCTTCTCTTCAGTATCTAAGAGTCCTCCCTCCCTCCTTTCAAGCCTAAAATTTTCTTCCAGATTGTTTGGAATCTAGCCCCTTTGACTAATCCCATCCAGGGAAGAAAACGCATGCCGAACAGGAATCTGCCAGATATTTCCACGATCAATTCTGACATGTGTTGAAATAGCCATTTTGGGCCTTTCGGGGGCTAAGCATCGATCCCAATTAAAACCAAATTCCAACCCACCCCTTTGATATAACCCTATTCCTGCCTCCCTCCCACCTTCCTCTCCATAGGACATTCTTTCTCCCTGGATGTGGCCCAGAAGCGTCACCTAAGAGAGCTGAACGCCATTTTTCAAGGACCTCCGGGGTTATTGCATTAGCAATTTTCTCCTGCATTAGGGAGTTACAAGCTACTCTGTCTTCAGCCGCCTGTTAAGAACAGCAGGGATTGGGAGGGTTGGGGGCATTAAAGACGGGTGGGGAAAAAAAAGAGTTTTTGTTTTCACATTAGCAAAAAAACAGTATGTTAATAAAATAAACAACTGTGATCTCAAGGTCAGATTACTTGTCTAGGAAAGACTAGGAGTTCTGCTTTTTTTTCCCTTTCTTTTTGCTCAAAGTGTTATTTCATTATCTTCTGCAAATGTGAAGTGAAAAGCAGAAAGCAAAAACTGAATGAATGTGTGTGTGTGTGTATACACACACACACACACACACACACACATACTGTAGTCCAAATATTTTTATGGGAATTATAACCAAAAAAGTTTCCCATTTTTCCCTAGAATCTGTATTCAATTTGGTGCCGGGATAGTTTTATTCTAGCTTTAGTTCCAAGTGTCATTTTTAATTATAGTATCTTCAACCGGGTTGGAATTGGAAAGGTAGTGGATTTTGTTTTATAATGTACTTTTCCTTTTATAATCTTTTAGGTGTATGATTCCTTAACAAACAATTAAGTACTCTATATAAAACAACAGATGTGAAATGGGTACAAAACTCGGAAATTTTATAGAAAGCTTAACAAAATAGAAGTAGCTCTTTTGAGACTAGGAAAGACATCAAATCACTTATGAGAAAGCTCTATACAGCCAGTTTGATTTCGTGATTAAGGTACCAGGTCAAAGATCTGGAGACGATGAGTTCTAGTCCCACTTTAGGCATAAAATCCTCTTGATTACTTTGGGTCAATCACAGAGAAATGGTCTCTCATCTCACGTTAGGCATAAAAGCCAGCTGGGTAACTTTGGGCCAATTACCAGGTGATGGTGAGTTCTAGTCCCACTTTAGGCACCAAAGCTAGCTGCATGACTTTGGTTTAGTTCCTCCCTCTCAGTCCAACTCACCTTACAGGATTGTCATTGTAAAAATAGGAGGAGGAAGGAACATTTGGCATGTTTGTCATCTTGAGTTATTTTTTTTATAAAATATAATAAAGGTAAGATTAAAAAAAAAATAATTACAATTAATATTTCCTCAGGAAGGGAATTCTGAAGGTGTGCATGACCGAAGCCAGGGGAACAATGACCCCAAACCCTACTTGTGAACCTGGTAATGAATCCATTTATTTAAGGTCGCTCATAAATACATCAGCTTTCTTAAAATGTGGTGCGAAATACACGGATTCCTCTCTGTGGTTGTTTTGAAGACCAAGGAGTGCCGAGCTTAGTCAATAACGTGGGTCAATTCCTTCTTAAGCTTCATTGCACCTATTTTAGGCTCCGAAGGGAGCTGAGATGGCCAAGATTAGCTTCTCAAGTTTGCAACCACTCAGCAATCTTAGCTGGATATTTATTTGTGTCACAAATCAAGCCAGCCTGACAGAAGTTACAGTTTTGCAGGAGGGGGAAACTGCTGCCTCCGAACTCTGAGAATTGTCTCCCTCTAAGAGCATAGTCTCCATTCTAGCAACTGCCCTTCCCACATGAAAAAAAAAATGGCATACTCTGGGCCTCCAGATTTGAATTGCCCCGTCTCTCAGCTCCAGTTGCTTCCTAAACTTTTCACCCATGTGGCTCTTTTTTCTCTCTGTCCCACCAGCTTCATCCCTGGCGTGGTGCATCAATCCTCTTTTCGTTCCAAGTTACACAAAAACAAAACTCTCAGCTGCTGGCAACGGTCAGCACCACGGTTGCATTGTGGTTCACATCTGTTTTGAGTTTGGTGGCTGCCGAAGTGCTCCGGTTAGGAAGAAGGTGTGTGTGTGTGTGTGTGTGTTTCCGTGCGTAAGGTCATGTGTGTTCTGCTCTGCTTCAAAGTCTCTGTTCTTGGATTCCTCTTGTCACCTTCCCTCTTAGGAAGGGAATTAGCCTGACCCTTTTTGCACAAGGTCAAGAAAACAGAGGTCTTCTTCGGGAATGGTAGAGTCCCAAAGAAAGACTCCATGGACTTGTTGAATTCATGAAAAGAAAGAACCTTACAGCCTTGTTGAATTCATGGAAGTATTGATGGACCTGGATCAAGGGTCCACAGTACACAACCCTTTGCTTTTCCACAAGGCAAAACAAGAGGCCACCAAGAAGCTGATAACAAAAGGAAGCTTCCTATGACCATCAATGGTTCAACCATGGCTGAAGTTCACAGCATGCCCTTTCTGAACTCCACCATGACTCTATCAATTCTCTGCCTTTTTCAAAGCCATCGGAGTTAATGGCCATGGTATTTTCTGCCCAGGGTTCCATCAGCCTGGACTTGCGAAATATCCAATGTTCAATATATTTCTCCCTAAAATAATCTATCTGTCTGTCTGTCTGTCTGTCTGTCTGTCTGTCTGTCTGTCTGTCTATCTATCTATCTATCTATCTATCTATCTATCTATCCATCCATCCATCCATCCATCCATCCATCCATCTATCAATCAATCTATTATCGGTATCTATCAGTATCTATCTACATCCATCCATCCATCCATCCATCCATCCATCCATCCATCCATCCGTGATATCTCTGTAACGTGTTGCCACGGTGGATCTTTGAAAAGAAGGAAAAAGATGCAATTGAAATGACAATCCAATCCACAAGGATCTTTCACAGATCTTAAAAACATTTCTAGGCTCCATCTTTACTTTTGTGCTTTTTTTCCCCTAATAAAAAGAAAATAGCTGGGTTTTGAAGTTATGGTAAATCCCAGTTTGTTTCATCAGGTTTATTAAACAAGTCACAATTAGCAGGGGATGCACAACAGGCTAAGGCATGCACTACAGTTTGCACACTACCTTATATACTTTCATATTTATAATCAGGATTTTAGGAGAAGCAGGCAGAGCTGGGAGGAGAGTTAAATGCATCATCAGTTGGGAATCCTTGTGTTGTCACAAGAGATTCAAGTCCATCGCTCTTCAAATTCCTCATCTAGGGCCAATTTAGTGCTGACAAGATTCGAGTGTAGAGGACTGAATAAACTGTCTATGTTTCAAACTTTACGAATGATCCAGATTTTTTGCGCCTGGCGGACTCTCAACACCCAAGGTGGGTGACAAAATCAGAAAGGGATGGAAAAAGGCTTTCCAAAGGGGGAGAGGAAAAGGGTGAAGAGTGGGTGACAAAGCAGAATTTGGACGAACAGCTCGCATTAACAAAAGAATGGAAATTATGCCTGCATGGAAATTGTAGTCTCTGCATATAATTAAATTACACAGATCAAACTAAATTTGATTCTACCCATTCGCTTCACTTTCCCCTGCCAGTTGGCCAAGATGAATAGAAAATAAGGAGCATTAAATGGCAAGCATTAAATATATAGCGAGAAAAAAAAATCACTGGATCAAATCCATTTGACCTTCCAGAGAAACCTAGTTCCTTCTACATGTAGGTCTTGTAGTCAGAGCAGGGGTGCATAGAACACACACACAACAGAAGCTCAGTCTAGTCCTCTTTGGATGTGTTTGACAAAGCTAGATGAGAATTTTAGGGACTTCCATCTCCTGACATCTGAAGTGCACCAAATGGCAAATCTGTCTAATTGTCTTGGCAGCAGAGGGGAGGTGGTTTGTCACTGATTTCTTCTAGGGGTTGTTCAATTTCACAGCCTAGCCTTCAGTCTCGGATTTCTGGTTGTGTCTCGCCCAAGAATGAACCAACCCTGAGCTAATTCAGAAGTGGGTTGAGAAACATTGCTCTAATGCTGTTGATTTAAGAGTGTCTATTCTGTTCTATTCTCTATTAATTCTATTCTATTCTCCTTCTTTCTCTATGCTATTTTCTATTCTATTCTATTCCCATTCTATTGTATTCTGTTCTATTTTATTCTTCTGTTCCATATTCTATTCCATATTCTGTATTTATGTATATATTCTCTTCTCTTCTCTTCTCTTCTCTTCTCTTCTCTTCTCTTCTCTTCTCTTCTCTTCTCTTCTCTTCTCTTCCCTTCCATTCTATTTTCTGTTCTATTTTTTATTATATTTTCACTCCTTTCCTCTCCTCTCCTCTCCTCTCCTCTCTTCTGTTCTCTTCGTCCCAGAGATATCTGGATGGCTACCAAGGAAAGACTCACTGAAGGTGTAGGGAGGTGTTTTCTTTCCTAAGTGGAACATCAGATTACACAAGTCTTATTTCCCTGCAAACGGACGCCGCCCACTTAACATCTTGACAGATATTTCACACAAATGTTGCCAGCCAAGTGGCATCGCTGAGTGAGAAGCCAGATTCATCCATCATCCGCTAACAGATCCCTGGAAGGGTGACAGAGGCACCTCCCTGTCAGAAGGGGATCAGTTTCCTAACTCTGACATGGGACCCTCGACCCAAGAGAGGAGCTTGAAAGAAAAAGAGGTTGTTGTTTACACAATCCAGCCACAGCACAAAGAACACTAAAGTCAGATCCCCAGGAGGGAGCATCCACTTATGCCTTGCAGAAAGGAGCGAATAAAACCCCAAACAGATTCCCCCTCACTCCCAAAAGCAAAAGAAGACCTAGTTCTACCACACAGCTGCAAAGACGAATTTAAAATTTTGGAAGCAACTGAGTGATCCTAAACAACCGTTTAGTGGCCATTCGAAGTTACGATGGCACAGGCAAAGGTGTCTTATGACCTCTTTTTCACCCTTGACCCGTGGCCATGTGGATCAAAATTTTGGACGATGAGCAACGGGGTTCATATTTATGACGGTTGCAGGGTGGATCCTATGGTCCTGTGATCTCCCTTTTGCAACCAGTGGTGGGATTCAAAACTTTTTACGACTGGTTCTGTGGGCGTGGCTTGGTGGTTGTGGTGTGGGCTTGGTGGGCATGGCAGGGGAAGGATACTGCAAAATCCCCCTTCCCTCCCCACCCCACTATCCTGCTTTCCAGCTCTGTTCTCCCATGCAGGGCAACCAAAGAAGACCCAGCCAATCAGCTGGGACTCCATGGGAGGGGGAGAAGAGATGGGGTTGGCGGGGCCAGTCAGAGGTGGGATTGGCCGGTTCTCTGAACTACTCAAAATTTCTGCTACCGGTTCTCCAGAACTTCTCAGAACTGGCTGAATGTTTGCGACCTTCAGACAAACAAAGCCAAGGGGGAATCAGGCAAAAACTCACTTGAACAAATTGTCTCACTTAGCGACATAAATTTTGGGCTCCGTAGGGGCCATAATTTGTGGCTACCTGTATAGAAAACTCCCATCATGAAGAAGGTTTTTTTCACTTGTCAGCATATTCACCCACTGTCTTAGCATACCTGCCATTCTCTTTCCCTTTTGGGGCAAGGAGAGATAACAATGGAAAGAAGATGGAAACCTCATTATCAAGTATGAGTAGACTTGTTTAAAGACCAATGTTCAGAAGAGCTTAGCGGATAAAGTTGGTTCTTCAAACTCCACTGAGTTTGTCCCAGCATTTAGATTATGTTGGAGTGCCAGGAAATGGCTCTCAGTTTCTAGATGTAGAGATCAGCCAAGGGCTCCAGAGGGTGCTAAAAAAGGACCTCAGAAGCCCCTGGTAGCTACTGATTTAAACCAAAATGCAATTTTGCAAATATGCTTGGTTGCACACATTACACAGTTCCTCAGAGTCATTGCCAACAACCGCCCTGTGGGAAGAACACTAGAACTGTTTCAAAAAACAAAACAAAAACATAATGACTATTTATGCTATTTTCTATTTGCAATTGTTCATGTTCCTTCCGAGTCATGGTGGAAAGCTTTGCTCCCAAAAGTGGAACAGAAAGAACTGCAGTCAATAAATGCATGAACATTTATGCTTGCTTCTTCATCTAGGTTCACCCTGTATTTATTATTATGTCTGATCTAATAAATTTAGGTAGGTAGGTAGATAAACTACAGATGATGGATGGATAGGTAGACAGGTAAGTAGAAGAGATAGATGATAGGTAGGTAGACGGATAGATAGATAGGGGGGTGGAGAGAAATTCGAGAAATAGGGAGATATGGAGATGATAGATAGATAGATAGATAGATAGATAGATAGATAGATAGATAGATAGATACTGTATATAGATAACATGGGGGGGAGGAGAGGGGGAGAGAGGGAAGGAAGATGGGAAGATGGACATATATTTGATTTCGATAGAACCTGTCCTCCTTCCTTGATTTTGAAAGGGAACACGTGGGGTGCTGGTGTTATTTTCCTTCCATTCCATAATTGTCTTGTTGCCCGCCAGTCTCCCAATTATTTCCGCTTTCCAACACTGTCTCAACCTCACACAAAGTCTACATCAAGCACGAGAGGATCGGAGCCATTTCAAAACCTTTGTTTCTTTTCCCCACTTTCGAAAAACGATCACGCTTTGTTA
Source organism: Laticauda laticaudata (assembly GCA_004320025.1). NCBI lineage: Eukaryota > Metazoa > Chordata > Lepidosauria > Squamata > Elapidae > Laticauda > Laticauda laticaudata. The sequence continues at coordinate 67,869 of BHFT01070314.1, forward strand.
AAAATCAGATTTCCTCTCCCTCCTCCCCTCCCTCTTCCACCTCTTTGTCTTAATTTTGGTTTCAAAGAATTCTGACATGTGTACGGCTCCTCTTAAGAATCCACGCGGCTTCACGATTCGCATTAATGTGGTTGGGGGCAGGGGAGAAAAAGGGAAAAATTATCCCGAGAAATCAAATTTCCCCGTAGCATCCTGACGCCATTAAAATGCCAGACAATAAACGACCAGCCTGCAAATTAGATCAGCGAGAAAATATCCAACGCATTGCGGGGGGTCCTCCAAAATCCATAATTGCGTTTAACACCGAGGTATCCCCAAGGAAGCAGCTGCTAAAGATCATCGCGTTCTGGATGAGAGGCTATTGATGGAACAATAAAAATGGACACGCTGGCCAAACACACCGCAGGATCAGGCCTTCGTTAAATATTCAGGGTGTGAAAATTGAGGGGGAGGTTCGAGGGGAGGGAGACACACCTTCCATCAATGCCTCCCTTCTTAGGACAACCACACACACACCATGCTGCAACACTGTTTTGACATAGACATCACCAGCGATGCTTTCCTCCAGAGTGGCCTATCCAGTTCGTAGGGACCGAAGAAAGAGAAGGAAAGCAAGTGAACGGTGCTTTGGAAGAAATGATGAATGCCTGCAATGGAATGTGCGAAGGACCTTGGGAAGGAGAGGCGGACAGGAAGCCTCCAGAGAAAGGAGGCAGAAGACTGAGTCACTTAACAGTGGGAGGAAGAAACTTAGGAAGGACTTGCCCTAAAGGATCGAGCGGTTAAAAGGGGCAGTTTGTAGTGATAAACTTATGGGAGACCTGCCCCATTTCATTAGATGGCCATAGCCATAATTGTTCTCCTACATCAACATGTAGCAATTTAGGTCTGTCAAAGTCAAGGATTCACCTTTTGTTGAAGAAGTACAGGTTACAGACTCCCAATACCCACCCTCACCATTGTCTCTCTTCCTTCCTTCCTTCCTTCCTTCCTTCCTTCCTTCCTTCCTCCTTCCCTCCTTCCCTCTGTCTCTTTCTCTTTCCTTCCTCCCTCCTTCCCTGCCTGTCTCTCCTTCCTTCCTTCCTCCCTCCCTCTTTTTCCTTCCTTCCTTCCTTCCTTCCTTCCTTCCTCCCTCCCTCCCTCCCTTGCATCCTCCCTCCTGCTCTTTTTAGAGATACTAGAAAGGCAGCAAACAAAACCAGCAAGGGAAAGAAGGGGAAAAAACTCCTATTGGGCCCCAAAATAGCCGCCCATGCATGTGCTTTGCACGCGCACACACACACACACAAACACACACACACACACAGACACACACACAGAGGCACACATGCACATGGCTGTGTCTCAGGCATTGGGGGGGGAAACAAAGTTTATGCAAATGACCGATGACAGCGTTATTGTATGAGGAATATCAATGGAGTAATTACAGTAACATCGCTCCTGACGCAGCCGATCCATTGCTGAGCCAGTGTTAATTTTTCACACCGGCTCCCCCGGGAAAGATCCGAGTGTGCTCCTAAGAGCAGAGCTAATAACTGGTGCCCCCAGAGCCCCCCGCTGCGGAAAATCGCCCAAGGTGTTCTGAGCAGACTGCTAAACGCTGGCTGTCTCCCCAGAGAGGAAAAAGAAAAAACAAAGATAAAATGATTAAAAACCGCCAGATTGCCTGGGCAATCACTCGACTTGACTGTCAGCCAAAAGACAAGATAAATCTCAGTAACTCTGCATGTCCCCATTCCTCTCCTTCGTGCCCCTCCCTCCATGATGTGCTGGTGAGATGACACACAAGAAACCCACCTTGGATAGACAGATGAAGCATCCTAGCTGAGCAGACATCCCCAAATTTTTGCCTATCAGCCACCAGAAGGTTGGCTGCATGCATTGTCTATCTGGGAGCTGATTGCTAATCCAAAACTGAATTATTCCTGATATTCCAGCTTCTTAATTGTAAATTGAGGGGTCCTTGGTGGTGACAGAAGACAGTGGGAATGGGAGGAGGAGGAGGAAGGAAGAAGAAGAAGAAATAAGAAGAGGAGGAGGAGGGGGAAAGAAGAAGACTAGGACTGTAAGGTCCTTGGCGCTCTCTGAGCTTGGTTCACTAGTAGGGAGGGCAGAGTTTGCTCCTTGTAGAAGAAGAGAAGGAGGAGGAGGAGGACGACGACTGTGAGGTCCTTGATGCTCTCTGAGGTTGGCGGTTTCCTTGTAGATGTTTCATGACCCAACCAGGTAATATCATCAGTGCTAGAAGGGGAATACAGAGAAGAGGAGAAGGATGACCTTGGGTGTTCTCGGAGCTTCTTTGCAGACCTTCCATGATGAAGACAGGTAACCTCTTCAAACTTCAGATATCAGAAGACATTCAAACTTCAAACAGCCAAGCTCAGAGAGCACCAAGGAATTCCCAGAACACAACCTCGGTCTAAAACTCTATTTCACCCCTGTATCTTGGAAGCAAAAATGACCTTGAATCTAGAGAGCAAAGAGTTTGCCCAGGAACTAATAACTGCAGATGATTGGAGAAGTTCCAACACATCTGGAATATGGTGAGGAAAATGCTCTCACTCCTGTGGCATTACATACTTCTCAGACCCCCCAAGGCCGTTGTCCTAAAGAACACAGCCACACCTTCCACTGTTGCTGAGAGAAAAACTCTTAACAGGCACACCCAGGACAATATTCAGCTTTCTGCATGAATAAGCCGAAGTCACACTTTTTGACCCAAACCCCACTTCCAAATTTCAAACTTGAGTTCACCCAGGTTCAACAGCCAAGATGGAAAAATGCAGGGAAACACTCTCTTCTGAGCTGGCTGAACTCAGTCGTGTCAGGGATATGAGCATTTGAGGTACCATGTCAAATGTTGAGTGAATTGAGTTGTGACAGCTTCTGCAGAGTCAGGCTTCAAATAGTGGAAAAGCCCACTTGTAAATTTGATTTCCAGGCAGGTATGAGTATAATCAGGTCTGTTTATATCTCTTAACGCTCCCAGAGAAATGTTGCCTGGAAGAAAGAAAAAAAGGAAGGAAGGAAGGAAGGAAGGAAGGATTCTACTTTATTGCTGCTTTGTCTTTCAAAATTATACTCCTATCTTTTTAATGAATATATTTCTTGCAATTTAACAATAGCTGTAATTTTTCTCTCTGCTGGACTTCGCTATGTATTCATTGAGATACTGACCAAGTATTTACCATTCAGGAAAGTAAGCCAAAAATTGAGACTCTGCAAAAAGAACATTCTAATTGACCCATTTAGAGGAATTATTTCCCTTTCTTGCTTATTAAAAGGTTGTTAAGAATGTCTGATAGAAACCAGGTGTTTCATTTGGAGTCATTTTATTCAATTATTTCATAGACCTGGAAGGCCTTTTACACAGCTTTAGCCCGTTGGTGACAATCAATAAAGCCAAAGTGGCCTAAATGGGGACCTTGTACTGGGACCAGAATATAATCTTTATTTTGATAAGTTCTGAGTCATATTTGAAAGTATACTGAGAAGGCAAATAAGAAACAAAAAAAAAACACCACAAAGTGGTGCAAATCAAGCAGGATTCATTCAAATCATGGTTGCAATTCAGAAAATCGTCGGCTCCATTTGGAAAAACTGTCGGATGTGATATGGATGCCACCTACAGAAGATCTGGATTGAGCTTGAATTGCTTTGACAAACAGAATCGACTTCCTAGTTCAATTAATTCAGCCTTTCAGATCAAACTGAGGGACTGGACAACCCTGCTCAGCCAGTCAATATGTTTTATTGGGGTCACAGACCAAAGTCTGTGATTCATTGCTTTGCTTTAGACAACCCAGTAAAAGATAAATGAACCCCATCACATTTCAAGCAATCAATACCAAAGAATATGCAATAATAAAGACCACGGTATGTTTTCCTTCTCCATGCACACACAAAAATCGACCTTTCCAAGCAGCCTTTCTAAAAGATGAGTTGTATTTATTTGTATCCTGAGCTCATTATTTTTACAAAGAATTCAAGGAAACAAGCATATCCAACACAACTTCCTCCTTTTCTTTTTCCAGCAACAACAATCCTGCAAGGTGGCTAAGCTAAGAGAAAAGAACTGGCTCAAGCACAATGAGGTGGCTTTTATGGCTAAGGTGGGACTAGAACTCATTGTCTCCTGGTGCTTGGCCCAAAGACACCCAGCCAGTTTTATAGTTAAGCTGGGTCTTGAAATCACAATCTCCTGCTTTCTAGCTTGGTGCCTTAACTGCTAGATCAAATTGTTACCAGGTCTATAGCATGCTAAACCAATTTATACTGTTTTAAAAAGCACTTTTTCCAAAACTTGGCTGGTATTGTCTGTGCTTAGAGTGTTATTAATCAATTTGTTTGTGACCAATTTGCTTGTGTGTGTTTTTAAAAAAATATTATTTACATCCTTTGCTTCAACCGTCTCTCACTTCCCAAAAACATCTTCCCAGGGAGTTGCACAATATGATAATAATAAATTAAACACAGGGATAAATTAAAGCAAGGCAGGCCATTTAAAAGCATCAAAGCCATTCATGCAAATTAACCCAGCAAACCAAGAAAAGGAATGAAGGAGCAAGTGAAGTCTGGCTCAGTGAATGGATCTTGTAGCCTTTCAATGCCCAAAGAAATCAAGATATTCCTCCACGAAGCACATATAAACCTCATTTTCTCTTAGGAGAGGAACCAGCAGTGGGAAAATTATCACTTTTCAGAGGACTCAAGCAATATAGCTTGCCCTTGACTTACAACAGTCCGTTGGATGGCCTTTCATGTTAAAACAGCAGTGAAAAAGTGACTTATGATCATTTTCCACACCTACGACCACGGCAGCCATCCTCATGGTCCCGTGATCAAAATTCAGACCCTGAGCAGTTGACTCGTATTTACGACTGCGTCAGTTTCTGCGACCTTCTGACAAGCAAAATCAATGGGAAACGAGATTCACTTAATAGCCACAGTGTTATTAACTTTATGGCTGCAGTGATTCATGTTAACCAGTGCAAAACGGGGCAAAATTCACTTAACAAATGTCTCATCAAACAACAGAAATTTTGGGCTCGATTGTGGTTCCAAGTCAAGGACTAGTTTTATTTCATTTCATGGAAGGATTTATATCCTTTGCAGCCACCTGGTTGATAACACAAATAATATAAATCCTTCCATTCCTGACCAGTCGGTTAGGACTGAAGAAGCTTTTTGGATGAGAGGTGTTTTCAAGGAAAAACCTCTTGAAATCCTCTTGAAAAGTCACTTTGGGACCACCAGGAGGAAGGAGACTCTCCATAAAAAACCCAAAACTGCCCCAGAGAGGAAGGAGGAAGGGGGTCAAGCTATTTTCAAAAGGCCACCCAAAGGCCAGATAAGGAATAATGGATGGAAACTGAACAAGGAGAGATTCAACCTGGAAATAAGGAGAAACTTTCAGACAGGGAGAACAATCAACCCATGGAACAAAAGTTGCCTTCAGAAGTTGTGGGAGCTTCATCCCTGGAGGCTTTCAAGAAGAGACTGGACTGCCATCTGTCAGCAATGGTGTAGGGTCTCCCACTTGGGCAGGGGGTTGAACTAGATGACCTACAAGGTCCCTTCCAACTCCATTGAAACCATTGTTGGAACCGATGCCTCCATTTTACCCTACTTAGTGGTTGTTCCAGCTGCTGCCGAACATAATGTCCATCTTGCCTAGACAGTTAGTCTTGGATTATGTGTTCATAGCTGACAATCTTTGGAAGAATTCCTGGTGTCAGCTGCTCTCCATCCAGCACCATGGCTCCGTCTATTTAGCAGCTCTCCTGGGCCCTTTTCTGCATGCGGCTGCATCACCCAACTCTTCCTACCAGATGCCACCATGGTCTCCACTGTTTGAGAGCACAGCTGCAGCCTGGAAAGGACAGGCTGTTGTTGCTCCTTCCAGGATCCCAAGGGTGCCAGCTGGCATGAGGAGGGCAATAGATGCAGAAGATGAAAAGGCAGCTTTGGCACCAGAGAGCTGGTGTTATGCCACCGAGGGTGAAAGTCAGGGTACAAATCTGTGGGGAATAATCAAGACTCCTGCATGTGTTGGGGAGGGTCAACACGCCAGGTTCAAACACACTTTTTTTTTTCCCCTTTTGGGAGGTGAGTTAAAGAGAGTTTGATTTATTTCTAGGTTCTGAAGAACTTCAGTAGAAAAAGGAAGGGAGGGAAGAAGGGAGGGAGGAAAAGAAGGAGAAAGTGAGGAAGAAGGAAGAGAGGAAGGAAGGGGAAAGAAAGAAGGAGAAAGAGAGGAGAGAAGGCAGACAGGAAGGGATGGAGGGATGGAGGAAGGAAGTGAAGCAGAAAGAGAAAGAGCAGAGAGAAGGCAGGCAGGCAGGAAGCAGAAAGAGAGAAGGAGAAGGAGAAGGAGAAGGAGAAGAGAAAAGGAAGGAAGGAAGGAAGGAAGGAAGGAAGGAAGGAAGGAAGGAAGGAAGGAAGGAAGTAGAAGAGACATATCTAAGCGACCAATTCTGAATAACTGTGCATAACACATAGATGGAGGAATACGATAAAGCTGAATCTCCTGTGAAAGTTCTTCTGATTGGTTCTTCTTCAGGGAACAAAAAAAATTAAAATTGGGGCACAATTCAAGTCTCTACAATGCTGATGCCAGGGTTCAGTCGCAGGGCAAGCAAAGCCGGTGCCCAAACATGCATGTGCCAATTGCTCAAGGACTTGAAGCAGAGAATTGCTTGCAAAAAAAATCTGAATGGACTCGTTTGCTGTCTGGTTCTCCTATCCCTGCAACTTTCCACCTTGGGAAGTTGTCTCTCTAGAACGGGCCTCGGCAAGTCTTCTTGGGAAGGGAACGGGGGGTCCTCTGAGAGCTTGGTAGACAAGAAAAAACAACCCTGTGGTCTTTTTGCGATGTTGTCTTTCGGAAAGGTTGACTTGGCCTCTCCTGCAATACAAGGAAGGGCCTGTTGCTACGAAGGGCTGAACAGGAATGGGGAAAGGTGCTTTTCTTTTTCCAAACATTAGAAAGTTTGAGAAGGAACCAGTAGCAAGCACAGAATTACTGGATCCCTTGAAAAGGTTCCACAACACCAAGGAGAGATCATCAATATGGAAGCAGCATTCCACCTAAGTTCTCAACCTCCATTCGAAGTTGATGGGTTGTCTTTGATCAGCCACATGACTCTGCTTTTGCAGAGTCGTGGTTAGAAGGAAACAAACACAGTGTGGGCTCTTATTAGCCTATTATATTGTGGTTGGTCACACAGCCAGCCAGAGGTTTAGCCTGGATTTGGCTTTTTTTTAATCCAGCAATGTATAACTGTGAAAGTTGGACCATAAGGAAGGCCAAACAATAGAGGCCTTTGAACTCTAGTGCTAGAGGAGACTCCTGAGAGCCCCTTGGACTGCAAGGTGATCCAACCGGTCAGTCCTAGAGGAGATCAACCCTGGCTGCTCTTTAGAAGGTCATATCTTGAAGAGGAAACTCAAAAGACTTTGGCCACCTTATGAGAAGGAAGAAAGGACTCACTGGAGAAGAGCCAAATGCTGGGAACGGTTGAGGGAAGAAGAAGAAAAAGGGGATGGCAGAGAAGGAGGGGGCTGGATGGAGTCCCTGAAGCAGTTGGCATAAGCTTAAATGGACTCCAGAAGATGGTGGAGGACAGGAAGGCCTGGAGGAACATTGTCCAGGGGGTCACAATGGGTCAGACTTCATGACTTTGCAACTAACAACAAAATCAAATCCTTCCCAAGGACCTGGGATAGGCAGACGATAACGATGATAATTGTCAGTGGAATTTAACACCAGAACTTGGAGTGATGCACCCCCAGTCCCAGAAGAACCCCCAAAACTCCGCAACACCACAAACCCATTGTCTCCTTTCTCCCCACCCAGGTTCAAGGTTAGCTTTCCCTTCTCAGAGGTACAAGCCAAATTCTTTAAGAAGCTTCCTTTGCAGACATACGCAGGAATGGAAGGGTCAGCAGGTTGCCCACCGAAAGTATTTAGGAACATCACCTCAAGCTCGGAGAAGAAATGGGTTAGCCCAGCCAAGAACAAAACAACATCTACTGCAAAGAACCGGGCAGAGAATGGAACGACACCCTAATGACAAGCAGAAAGCCCATCTCTGCGTCTCAAGAATCATACACAGAGCTTGTTTATCAAAAGAGCTGGACCTTGTCCAAGAAAACAGCAAAACTTTGTGCTGTTTAAGCAAGACTTGACTGGAAACAGGTTTTTACGGTAAATGTTGTGGTTGTAAGAGCTATTTCCCTCCCCAAGTCTTTCCCTGGTTTCAGAAAGAGCATATTTTGTACCAGAGACCATTTTTTTCCGATTTAATTAAAGACACGATCAAGAAGAAATACCCTTAAAAATCAGAAGAAATAAATCCAGCATGTGGTAAAGCTAAATAGCCAGGTGCAATTTGCACCCATAAGCTAAGATAATGTCTCCCCGCCTTCTCTTTTTCACCCATCCCAAATTGCTCCCCCCCCCCCACAAAAACCTTTGCAGTGAATCTCTCTGGCAGCTTTTCCAACCTATCTTCCAACGTAGAACACAGTCAGAACCAAAGATAGCTTGAAAAAGACAACGGGAAAGAGAAAACATCTGGTCTGAAGCGTAATATCAAACTCATATTTTATGCATGACTTTGGAGAATGCTAATAAAGATTGCAACCATGCTTCTCCTGGGTTACAATCAGTTGGAGCTGCGCAATTAATTTTTCTTCTTTAGATCTCAGGTCGGTTTGATTTGGGGGCAAGGAAGGAGAAAAGGACAAGGAGAGGTCAGGCCAGAATTTTCCCCCAAAAGATGAAGGGAAATATATATTTTTTCATCCTCTGTTATATTGCTAGAACACAAGGTTGCCTAGGGAAGAGAGATTGATGGGACAGGTCAAACATCTTCAAGAGACAGGTAAAAAGAGTTTTCAGGATTCAGCGAGCCCAAAGATGCTCAGATAAAAGGAGCTGGAGAATGGATGCATCTCACTCCATAGCTTGGAAGGAGTTCAGCCTGATTTCAGATTATGCTTGTTCAAATCTATGGAGATTCTCAATCCTCTGATCAGGTCCTGGTTGTCCCAAAGGCCCTTTTTCAAGAGGCAACTGGACTTGTTTTTCTTTGAAGGCGTTTCACTTCTCATCCTTCTTTAGCTCTGAAGAAGCTTCTTGGATGAGAGGTGAAATGTCTTCCCCCCAAAAAAACACCCCAGAAAGTCCAGTTGCCACTTGAAAAAGCACCTTTGGGCCTGTTCAATTCTATAGCTGAAACATTTGTAAATTAAATTTAGGGAACCTTTCCTTGTAATGTCCATAAATATTCAGCATGCTCTGGCATAAAACCTTCTTTACAAAAGGAGGAACTCTTAGCAAGCTTGAAGAACCAGAGGTAGAACATTTCTCCATGGTGTGTTTTTCAGTCCAGAAAGGACTCAATCTAGAATCCTTACAGGTCCACAAACACTCCAAGTCCTGAATCCCATTAACTCCTATTTAGCGCCAATTTAATGCTGTTAGGTGACTAGATTCTTGTGTACAGGAGCAAGCAATAAATCTTGTGAACTGGAACTTATGGGTGATCCCAATTCTTCATGCCTGACGGGAAGTCAAATTAGCATCCAGTACAAATCTGCCTTGTATCATCTGCAGAAGGCCATCAAATAGGATTAAGTGTTCATTCATAATTACAACTGGGTTGAGGGTTTCATCAAGTGAATGAGATGCTTGCCGTGTGGGCTGCCCTCCAGCCAATGGGGAACGTGAGGCACAGGGCACTCACACACACACACACAGACACACATGCACACACGTGTGCAGATAGGGAAGGACACACAAGCAATGTCTGCACCAGGCCTTGGGGCTAAAACTCCTCCTGTCTTCAATAAAGATGAAGGTAAAGCAAAATTTCGGAAGGCAGATGGGAAGCAGATGGGGACTTCTGCCTTAGAGATGACCAAGCCAGGTCAGCCGGTACTCAGAAATGCCTTGTGAGCCCAGGAATGTGCAGGTAGGCAGGGCTTGCACAGTGCAAACCCAGTGACAGAAGGAGAACTCCCTGGTTTTTTTTTTTAAAAAGCTTAAGCAGGCTCGCTTGTCAACATCAGGACTTTCAAAAGCTGTGGAGAGCGGCAGAGAGCAGGAATTTCAAATACATCAAAGTCCTCCATGCACAGGATGGAAATATTTGGGACTTCTCTCTCTCTCTCTCTCTCTCTCTCTCTCTCTCTCCCCCCCCCCCCCCCNCCCCCCCCCCCCCGATTCATTTCTGGAAAGCCTGCTGTGTTTAAAAATGTCAATAACTGACTGTTTAAAAGTTCATTTCGGCTTTCCAGATCTCATTTTACAGCCCTTGGCTAGTTATGTCTCATAAACTCCCTTTTGTATCATCCAGATTAGTTTCATTTTATCTGACGGGGGAAGTCAGAGGATTTGAAACAAAAACAAGTGGACAATTGAACATACACAAGTAGGTGTAATAATAAGATATAGCAGCATGGCATGCCCAAAAGTCAACATTACAGCCATTTGTGTCCTCCCCTATTCTCTTCAACCACCCCAACTGCTATCCACTTCCTTCTCCCACACTTAATTGCCCTCTTTACACCAAAAAATGTTTTTTATGTTCTTTTAAAAAAAAAAAATCTGTAAAACTTTGAATCTCTTGATTCATCATTGCAGTTCTGTTTTTTTTCCCTTCTTTGCATGAAGACCGGCAGTCTGAGGCTGCTATTGTGCATATGAGCAAGAACAGTTCCAAAATGGCTCAAGACGAAGTTCAATTGGACATAATTCCAGCCTGCCTGCCACAGTTACCTTCCTGTGGAAGAGAATGTTTGTGGCTCTGGATTGAACTGTGGGGTCTTTGGTGCTCTCTGAGCTTGGTGGCTTTCTTGCAGACATTTCATTACCATGCTAGGTAACACCATTGTTGCACAACAGGACCTTCAAAAGCATTTGTGTGTAAGTACCCAAACCTTTGTAACTCACTTTTGGAAATCTAGACTAGTTCACGGTCAATTCCCTCTAGCTGAATTCCCTCTTGAGATGTTGAGCTCAACGTGGCTTCTAGGAACCAAGCGCACATCGGGTGCCTCTTGAGTCCAGTGACAAAGCTCAAATATGCAACATCTCAAGGCTCAGTGCTGAAAACATTGGATAATGTTTTCTAAACCCCAGCTCCCAAGGAACATAAGCTAGCTCTGGTTGCATTCACCTGGCTGCTAAGTCCAAGCCAAAGGGCCATCAGCAGTTTTCTGTCACCACTCGTAGGGGCTCCTGATTTGAACCATGTGCATTGCCTTTCAATTGTTCCACCAGCACCCCTATGCTTCTTTGCCGAGCTCTCTCTAGGCTTCTCAAGGTCAGAGACTTTGAGTACAAATCATTTTGATTTGGAGATGGGGGGGGGGCATGGATGGAGTTTGGGAGGCTCTGAAACTCAATCTCCAGAGATCCCTACAGCTCGTATCTTTCTAACTTTCTCAGAGAGGGTGGGAAGTTCCCTTTGGGGGGAAGAAAAGAACTTTTGGAGTTCCTGAGCAGTGGGATGATAGACATTCCCTCCCAACACAAATACTTTCTTTTCCTTACTTCTATCCATTTCAGGATGGGGAAATGCTACAAGAAAAGACCTATAAACTTGCCCTCCCAATTTAAACAAAAATATTGATAATTTCTACATCCCAGATACCAAACCTTTCACAGACCTGAAAACTTCTGGGAATGATTAACACAACCATAAAAACCAGGATAAAAGTACCAAAAAAGAGGAGAAAGAAGTAGTAGTGAAACATTATGAAAAGCAGGAAACCCTACACTATTCCAGGCAAATGGTTATCCATCATCCTCTCTCTCTCCCACCCTATATGTAGACACACACACACACTGTATATATACATACACATATATAGTATAATCTAATATAGCCAAGTGGACATCACAGGTTGCTTCATACTAACTATCTGTCTCAACACCCTACGAAAGAGTTGCATGATATATAAGGTTAATGAATAAAGTTGGCAGGCGAAAACAATATTGGCTAGAGAAAATTAGTATTTGGCAAACTCACCAGGCCCATTGATTGGATCCTGGGAAAATTTACTGGCCTAGCTAAATAAGGAGTTTGAATTCAGTTAAGTATGCACAGGTAATCACAATAAAAAGATACTCAGTTCTGAAATGGATTTTTTTGAAGGGAATATTTGTAGCTCAGGGCTGAACAATAGGGTCCTTGGTGCTCTCTCAGCTTGGCTGTTTTCTCACAGACCTTTCATTATCAAACTAGGAAACATCATGAGTGGTAGAACAGATTGCATTACTTCGTTTGCCAATAAAACGTTTGCAAGAAAACAGCCAAGCTCAGAGAGCACCAAGGACCCCAAAATGGATTAAAAACAACAACAATAACAACCATTGTAAGGACTGAAGTTTCCTGCTTACCCCTTTTGGAAATATTATAAGGTGGTTGAGTGGTCTCTCTTAAGGACAGTCCTCTTTTAGTCATATCTCAGAGGCATGTTTTCAGGGCCTCCTCTGTTCTAAGAGTTTTCCAACAGATTTCAACGCAAGGGTTCCTCCGAAAGCAGAAGAGAAACATATTTCTTTGTATTTCCACTTAAGCTAGCAAGCATACTAGCATACTAGCACATTAGGCCGTGCAAGTTTTATGCAGTTTCTACTTAAAACATTTACGTGCTCGGTGAACACAGCCAAAGCCACCCGAGGCCTCGTTTGCTGGGGGCTCGGCGGGGGCCGCCTGAACCAGGCCAATGGCAGTTTAATCACCCAACCCCAGATTAGCGAGACACGTGAAGCCACTCCGGCTTTCAAAACTCAGTCCAGAAAAATCTGATGCTCTTTTTTCATTAGCCCACATGGTCCACTCCCTGTTTGCTTCCTGCGGGGGAAAACTCAGCCTTGGAAGTAAAACATCAGTTTGGTCGGGTGCAAAATGGAGGAATTCAAAAGAAAGAATCTTGTGGGATGGGGGGAGGAAGGAAGAGGAGAGAGAGAGAGAAAGAAAGAAGGGTTGAAGTAATTAAATGTAACTTTCCCCGATGAAAGGGATTTTGCGGGTTTATCTTCTAATAAGATTATGTCACGGCACAAGTGTTGCAGAACCCCTTTGAGTGACAAGCTCCTATACTTTTATCGGGCAGGGTGACACTAAAACCTTCACGTCTTTTGTCTGGGAGAGTGAACAAGCGGAAATTTGCCGATTTTAATCCCCTGATTCATGTCCGGTACAAAAAGGAGGCCAGTTTAAGATTATTGTCCTGGTTGACAATATCACCCCTTCCATCCTCTCAACCAACATGGTGAGCTTTGTATTTGGTTGCTGCACTGCCCCTCCCTCCACAAGAGTAGGCCTCTAAGAAGGAAAGTGTGTGTGTGGGGGGGAATTCCATTGGCATTTACACACACACACACACACACACACACACACACACCCCAAATCCACCCCAACACTCCTTCCCTATCTAGACAAGCTGGGGATTGGTCTATGGAGATTCCCAGTCATCTAGGTCATGGCTGCCCAAAGGTGCTTTTTAAAATAATAATTTAAAAAAAAAATAGGGAAGGGTGTAAAATTATTGTCAGTACTTTAGATGCACTTTCATCACATGAGGTCCCTCCAATGAGATGATGTGAAAAAGAGGAAAGAAAGCAGGCATCAGAAGGGCACTACGTACTAAAATTAATCTGAATTATACGTCTATGAAGACTCTCCATATCCAGGTCATAGTTGTCCCAAATTGGATTTCTGGGTTGGTTCCCCCTCCCACTTTTGAAAACATTTAGCTTCTCATCAAAGACTGAACTGAACTGAAGAAACTTCTTGGAGAACAAGTAAAATGTTGTTCTTTTTTCTTTGAAGAGATTTCACTTCTTTTCCAAGAGGTTTCTTCAGACAGGAAAGTCCAGTGGCCTTTGGCCACTGAATTACATGATCTAATGTAGAATTCATCCAAGTTTTGGCAGTCTAGCTTTGGATCACGCCTACAAAAATTATTGGGAAGAAGATAAAGTTTTCTTCCTTTTTGTTTATATTCCTTATTAAAAAAAACTTCTTGGAGGAGAAGTTTTCAAAGAAAAAAACCCAAGGGAGTCAGTCCAGTTGGTTTTTGGAAGAAGCCCCTTTGGGACAACCATGACCTGGATAATGGACAATCTCCACTAGACCTATAATTCAGACTAATTTTAGCATCCAGTGCCATTCCGGTTGTGGCTTTATTTCCTCCCTTACAAATCCCCTCATTGGAGGAACCCTGTGTGATGAAAGCACATCTAAAGTGGTGACAATCATTTCACGCCATTCCCCAATTTGACAAAAAAAAAAAAAAACTTAATTGAGGAGCTTTAAGGCAAACCTTAGAGTTGCATCAAAAAGTCCTGAAATTTTCTCTGCCAAAGATTGAATGTGTGCTGAATTGGCAAAAAAACAAACAAACAAACCCCTCTTATGTGGGAGAGTCACTTATGTGAGTTGAGCAGCTGTAGAAATAAAAATAAGGGAGTGTTGTGGTTAGCCAGCAGCAGGTGTGGATGGTGAGGAGAGTGAAGACTCGGATGAGGGGCCAGGACCATCAGGGAGTGGACTGCTGCCTTCAGAGATCGTGGGGGCTGGCAGCAGCGATGAGGAGGTTCCCGAGGAGCCTGGGCCAAGTGTGCGTGCACGCAGGATTGCTCGGAGGAAAGAACAATTACAGCAGCACAGGCGACTTGGGAGTAAGGCTCCTCCCTCAAGAGGATAAAAGCCAGATTTGGAAAAGCGTTCTTTACAGACAGCAAAGAAGCTCTGAAACTCGACTGGTGGACATCTTAGTTCATGTTTGGAGAATCTTGTAAATTAGTTCTTATCTCTGGGTTTTTGGCAGCCTTGACAAACAACTTGGCAAGGCTCTTTCTTGTGGGAGCTAATTGTTCAAAAGCAGCTTTTATCTGCAAAGGATCAGAATTGTGATTAAACCTTGAAAGGTGGGGGCTGCTGCCTTTGTCTGTGTTTGTTCTCTGGGAACCCAGCTGGGTCAGAACAAGGAGTAAATTCTAACTGGCAATAAAAAAAAATATTTCTTTGCTCTGCTGATTATATTTGAAACACTTGACAAAATCTTATGGTGGAGAGTCCCTTATGTAAGACGAATGACTTTAGAAATAAAATAATAACAATAAGTAAATATATTTTAAGCAGGCAGTGAATTTTTTCTCTCCTAGTTCTATTGATTATCCTTGGAAAATTATATCAACTTGATCTGGCTTTTCCTTCTTTCCCTGGGCAGGGAAGACAGGAGATAAATTCTCCTGTAGGCTTAAGGTCAAGACTGGCCCTCCTTTTATTTTTATTTTATAGTGGTCTATGATCAACAAATAAACATTGAAAGCAACAAAGAAGGAAATTCAATCAGCCTTCTGAGCTCTTGGGACTGTTATTTTTGGCATCAAATGACACTCATCTTACAAGACGAGGCCCTTCTCGCCACCAGACTGATGCTGTGGCAATTGAGCCCTGCTCAACATCCGGAATAAATCTTCCTCTTCTTAGATTCTTTCGTCCCCTTCCTTGGCTACAACACCAGGAACAAAAAACACCATTTATCCCATTCAACCCCTCCATATTTTGTGTGTATGCAAATAATCTATAAATGCAGAGCACTGAAAGGTACTTCCATTCAGAAAAAGTCCCTGAAGACAGAAGAAAGGAGGCAGAGGGGAGGGGTGTTGAAAATTGGTGTTAAAAAGTTGGGAAGTTGTTCCAGTTGGTGTTTCTTTTCCGCTTGGCCAAGAACACAGAATGGATTGTTAAACGGATTGATAGGGAGGGAAATTCCAGCGTTAGCTGCAACCCCCTAAGAAACTGGAAGTCAGGACTTGCATGGTTGGATGCAGCTGTGCTGGGCTGGGACAAACAAGACTTTTTTCTTCCAAATATGACACCTTGTGAGTGATACACAGAAACCTCAAATTCAGATGCTTTGGATTGAAATCCAAAACAGGTCACTTCAAACTAAGTCTTCATAAGCCGATGCGACTCCTCTCCGCCACTCTTTAAAGCACCCGTGTCTTTTCTCAGGCTCATGTGGTGGAGAAAGGATGCCCATGTTCTAAAAAGTTGCCCAGAAATACTATAAGGTAAAAGTTCCCTCACACATACATACTAGTCATTTCTGGATCTAGGGGGCGGTGCTCATCTCCGTTACAAAGCCGAAGAGCCAGCGCTGTCCGAAGACGTCTCCGTGGTCATGTGGCTGGCAGGACTAAACGCCAAAGGCGCACAGAACGCTGTTCCCTTCCCACCAAAGGGATCCCTATTTTCTGACTTGCATTTTTACGTGCTTTCGAACTGCTAGGTTGGCAGAAGCTGGGACAAGTAGTGGGAGCTCACTCTGTTACCTGGCGCTAGGGATTCGAACCGTCAAACTGCCGACCTTTCCGATCAACAAGCTCAGCGTCTTAGTCCCTGAGCCACCACAAATACTATATTTATGCCCATATCTAATTTAAAGGCCTTTGAGAAATCAAATCCAAACCATGCTCCCCATCATCATCCACCCACATATATTTGTCACCACTTACTGAGACTGGGAAGATGAAACTCACTTTGCAGCAATTCTCACATATTCCTCTACCTGAATTTGTCTAGGAGTGCCAGCTTTATTGGTTTCAAGATTGCAGAGCACTAAATTTTTTGGAAAGGGGTTTCATACACTTGCAGACTTCGTCCTTCTTATTTTAACCCAATGGGCGCGTCATTTTTGAATAAGGTCAGAGGGAATCTACTTCTCTTATCTATCTTCTCCTTCTCCCTCTCTTCCTTTTCCTTCTCTTTCTCATACAGACACATTACATGCAGAATTACAGAGTTGGAAGAAACTTTGGAGAGCTTCTAGTTCAACCTTCAGTTCAAACAGGAGACCTTATATCACTCTGGACAAAAGGTTGCCCAGTCTCTTCTTTAAAATCTCCAGTCTTGGACCACCTACAGCTCCTGGAAGTGAACTGTGGGGTTCCCTTAATCTTTAAGAATTCTCAACTTGCAGACACAAAAGAGCTATACCCTTTTCCATCTCTATCCTTCTTCCTTCTCCTTCTCCCTTCCTGTTTCTTCTCTGTCTCCATTCTTCTTCCTTTTCCTTCTCCTTTTCTGTCTCCATCCCTCTTCCTTCTCCTTCTCCATCCCCCTTCCTTCTCTTTCTCCTGCTCCTCCAGTAAAAAATTGTACGTCCCCCTGATCTTTGTCCAGCCTTGGCTCTCATCCCATCCAAAGACACAGCCCCTCAAAAGTGTAGGATGGCTGCAGCCTAACACAAATGCATGCTGCTTCCTCGCCATAAGAACCATGAGGCTGCCTGTCCCCTTGACAAGCCGTACAGAAGCATTAAATAACACGAGGAGGGTTTACATAATATAACACCAAAATATCTAACGCTATGAATCACCCAGACTCAAACAGATGCTTAGTGTTACAACATGTCAGCAGGAGAAGTAATTGCAACTGTATGAAAAGTTTCAGCCTGAAACCGCTTTATTAAAAAAGAAAAAGAAAAGTTCAACAACTCCAGAGAATTATACGATAAAAAAAAAAAAAAAA